>PVJD01017105.1:0-18591 GCA_004026545.1 Mormoops blainvillei
AGAAATTAAAAAATGATGCTGCTTCTACTGCCATTTTCCCAGGATCCTCTGCTGTTTATTACTTTTTAGCTAATATTGATATAAATATTTATCTTTTCTAAACAATAGTTCCCAAAGGGATTGTTTTTGAAAATTTGTGGAGATATTTTGCTTATCCAGTTATTAGGGAGACCTAAAGGTATTCAGTGGAGAGAAGCCAGGGGAACTAGGTAGTCTGCAAGGCCTAGAACAGTGCTATATAAAGAGGAATTACCTCATTTTCCACATTTGTCCTGTTTTCATGACTTTTGGATGTCTTATTGGATATTTATAAAAGTAAAAATAGTTGATAATTTTCTAAGCTTAGAGTTTAACTTTGTATTATGTATAAATCCAAAGTATTTTTTGCACAGTTTCATTTAAATATATGCTGAATTTCCAGGAGTGCAGCTATCATGTAACTAAGAAGGCTACATTTTGTTTTGTTTGGAGCTATTCTAAGAGTTTTTCATCACTTGAGAGAATTGTCACTGATGACAATGCCACTTACAGTATTTGTGTAACCAATGGAAGAAACTCGTAACAAAGTACATTTATAGCTATTGCATTCACAGCAATTCTTTTTGCAAATACATCTGACTGTCTCTTAGTGTAGTCACTGTCTCACATTTATGTATTGAAATGTATTGTTTTATAATAAATTTATTTAATTATATTTACTTTTTGTGTCCTTTTAGTCCTCTTTTAACTAGGAAATATTTTTAAACTTAAATTTTCTTTTTAATTTTCAGTTTTGATTTTAGAGAGAGAGGAAGGGAGGGAGAAAGAGAGGGAGAGAAATATCTATGCTAGAAAGAAACATTGACTGGTTGTTTTTCATATGTTCCTTGACTTTGGACTGAACTCCCAATACAGGCATGTACCCTGACTGGGAATCAAACAGGCAACCCCTCCATTTTCAGGATGACACCCAACCAACTGGGCCACACCAGCCAGGGCATAACTAGGGCATATTATTGATTTTCAAAAATGTATCAGTGAAGCTCTATTTCAGAATAATAAATACTACAAAACACGTGTTTCAGTCTACGTCAGGCAATAAGTCTGACGCTATTGTGAACTAGGGATCTAAGTGGTCCTGAAAACAATGAACAAGGAGAGAGTTTGTATGTTTGGACCACAGCAGCCACATCCACAAAGGTACTGACCCAGAGGTAAGAACTGCACAAAGCCCAGGGGAAAGCTTCCTGTCCCTAGTTTTGGCCACGCAAAGCTCTTTAAAGAGTGTTGTTCACAAGGAAGATTGCTCTCGGCCGCCCTCTGTGGAAGAGTGAAGAAAAATAAAAGCATCACATACAAAATGTGAAGAAGCAATTGTAAACCAGATAAACATAGATTACTTACCAACTGGATAATCAGATTACATATCAGTCAATTTATGTGATGTAAGTCATATCTTTATTTATGGAATGCTATAAACCAGGCTTCATTCACCTAATAAAGCTAACAGTCTTTTGTCAAGCATGTGGTTATACATGGCACTGTGTTATATATTATACAAGAAAAATTAAATGAATAAAATTGCCTTTCACCAGCTCTTATGCAGCCACATCCCTGTAGGATTTGAATGTGACAGTGTTTTCAGCTAATAACCTGACTGCTTTTTGCTCTGTAATTCTAGATTGTGTGAGAGCAAGTCTTAACAATGCCAAGCTAACCTGATTTGAACTCCTCTTGTTGACTTTCAGGCTGATGTTGCTCTGTGTCAGTCATTCCCCCCGGGTCACAAACATGAAAATATTCTGCCAACCTAGTGAGATAGTGGGAACATATGACTAAGAAAAATGCTGTAAGATTCTAGTCACAAGTGGCTCTATAAGTAGACTGTAATATTGTTCATAAATGAAGACACCAATGATGAATTATCAATTTGCATTTACTGTGTAATTCCAGCTGGTAGGTCCCAAAGGACAACCCATTTTCAGTTGAATTCTGCCCATGGTAGCAGTACTGTCCATTCACTTTATGATTTGCTCATGGTTTTCTGACAGCTAAAATTTATATAGCACAAACTCTTTGAAACACTTGTCTAACTTCCTTTTAGAAAAATGTTTCCAATGTGCTAGTGGTTTGCAATGGAAAAGCCTTCCATTTGGGGGACTGATGTGTTTTTATTTATAACATGTGAGATATTATATATTCAGTACAATTAGCTTTCTAAGGGAAGGAGCTTATATTTATTTCTTCGTTCCCATAACTTAGCATTGTAGATGTACACTAAACTAAAATAAATGTAGAATTAAGCTGTAAGTTGAAGAAAATAGAGAAAATTTATAGAAAACATCCATCAATGTGGACAGAGATAGTACCTTGAGCCAATTATCCATTTAATAAATACCTTTTCAAGACTGACCTCTATCCCAGCCCATCATTGTTTTTCTGCACTAGTGTTCTCACAGTTATGGCTGTGCGGAAAGCTGTATCAGAAATCTCAGGGGTCACTCAATAGGTCTAAGATGGGCCTCAGGGATCTGAATTTTTAGTAATCATTATGTGAGTTGAATTCCCTTTTCCAAAATATCATGTTTAAGTCCTAACTCCTGCTACCTTTGAACGTGAGCTGACTTGGGGATAAGGTCTTTGCAGATGTAATTAAGACAAGGTAATACTGGAGAAAGGTGGGCCTTTATTCCGACATGAACTGGCATTCTTATAAGAAGAGGTGAAGAAACACAGAGATAAACACATGTAGGGAAGAGAACACAGAGGGACTGAAGGCCAGCTGATGGTGGAAGTAGAGGTGGGAGTAACAGAGCTGTAAGTCAAGGAGTACCAATGACTGCTGGGGTCCGCCAGAAGCTGGAAGAGAGAGCATGACCCCAGTGACACCTTGCTGTCAGACTTACAGCCTTCAGACTATGAGAAACTAAATGTTCATTGTTTTAAGCGACTCTGTCGCTCTGTGTGGTCCTTTGTTATCAAAGCCTTAGGACACTAATATAGTCACCTACCGCCCTCAGTAATACTGATGTGAATGGTCATAGGCTAGTGTTTGATCTTACTAAATTTTTTCCCCCTGGAAATGTATAATTTTCATTGCTTTATTAATTAAACAGAGAAATTTAAAGTTCCTTGTCTTATTTTTTGACCAGTCAGACCATAACCCAGAACCAATTTTTTCCAAGAAAATTGGCTCAGGAAGGTCTATTTATTGGCTGGATTGAGATTTGAACACTAGTTCTCCTGTCCCTTTAACTTGTTTTTCTTTTTGCTATACCAACCTGTCTCACTTCCCTTAGCCTGACAAGAGACCTCCCTGAAAGGATGCCAGATCGATTTTTCCTGTTTAGAAAAAATTTTCATAGTCTATTTATAGCTTTTTGAAGTCTCCTTGCGTTGAACTGCCATAGGGTCAGAAAATTATTCTTTTCATAACTTTTAAAGCATTTTATGTTGCCTTATGAATGTATTTTTCTGTTTCTATTGATGAATTTTTTGGAATAGAAACAGCCTAAGATTATGTTTCCTCAAAGCATAACTGTGTTGTCTCAAAGACTGTGAATGCTCTAAAATTGCTCCACATTAACTACGCAATTAAACCTTCCTCTCCTGCAAAATTTCTAGGAAATAAGGCATATGCAAAAGTTAATTGGTAGCATATATGTAGATACCTTTCCCCTGCAAATCTAAAAAAGTTGGACTGTGGAGTTTTGGGTGAAGCAGAAGTTAAGACACATTGATATAAGGATGTGGGTTGAAGGTATAATTAGTGAGCATCATCAATTCCACCTCTACACTCGCCTGTTGGAGATCAGGGAAGAATTACAGGCAGTAATAAATTCAGGTTTCCTGAGCCCATCATACCTTATGAACTCAGATTCATAGAGGGCTCAGGTTCATAGAAGGCCTTCTGCTTTTTCTGAATCTTCTATGGAACATGAAAATATTATGCAACATTCTCTTTCCTCGTTTAGAAAAACAAAAGAGAAAAATAAAATTGAGGTTGGGAACCTTTGTCTTCAGTTCCAAACTGTTCATTCATCCAAAAAGCATTGTTATAATTCAGGAGCTGTGATGAGGATATAAAGGTGAGCACATGAAGTCCCTTCTCTCAACGTTTCTAACATCCAAGCGGGGGAAAGAGCCACATACACAACTGGCATAATTGATATGCAGTGGAACAGAGGTGTAAGAAAAATGCAATTGGAGGTAGTTTCCAGGAAGAAAACAAAGAAGGCTTCACAAAGAAGGTGACTTTTGAGTGGAAACCTGTAAATGACTAAGACTCTGAAGGGTCCAGAAGTTATGGGTTGTGAGGAAATTGAGTCACTTTAAACCAGGCTGTCCAATAGAACTTTCTATGATGATGAAAATGTTCTCTAGCTGCATTATCCAATGCACGCTGCTACTGAGTACTTGAAAATGTGCATAGAGGAACTGCATGTTTAATTTTACCGATCTTAATTAGTTTACAATTAAATTTCAACTAGTGGCTGCCTTAATGGACAGTATAGCTTTAAATAAATGAAATGATATGTGCAAAAGCACAGGAACCTGAAAACATGGCTTATTGGCACAGAGTAGCAGGTGTTTAAGGGGATGAGATACTGGATTTTAACAGAAATGGTGCAAAACGGTAGGTGATGGGACTGCGAATGTTGACTGGGGTGGCCTTACAAGTGACCTTAAATATCGGTAACATACCAAAGATGCTGGACTTTATCCTTCAGGTTGTTGATGACATAGAAATGTTTCTGAATAAGAAAGAGTATGATACAATCTTATTTTAGATAATTACACTAGTTTGGTTGGCTTTTATAATACAGTATTTGGAATCATATTGACTTTATGTATAGGGTAAGGCGGTCGGGGCCACTTGGGTTATTGGTGTTTTTCCCTCCGCAGTGACAGTACTGGGATTTCAAAAAGAATGCTGAAGTGTAGAAGTAATATATTTGCTCCTTGATACTTCTCCCAACATTCTTTTAGGCTCTTAAACAATGACAATGTGTAGAAAAAAGACCCCCCATTCACGTTTTTGCACTATATAAACTAATTAAGGGTGTGATGGTCATAGATTTCTTAATACAGGGAATTGATCTATCACTGATTTCATCACCCCTACAAAACACCTGGCATCTAAGTACTCATGACATATTAATAGTGAATATGATTTGTTCTGTAGATTGTTAAAGGAATACTTTAAATTAATAACCATTCTCCTTTCCAAAACCAGTCTCTTACTTGCCATCTCTTGGGTATATTTTCTAGTTCTGTGTTTAAAAGAACAAGGGGTACGAAATAAACTAACAACATGTTTGGAATAAATTTGTCATATGTAAAAGTTTTATGGCAGTGCCTGAGTCAGAGGCTCCAGAACCAGGCCGATTCGGGGACAACCTGCCACTCCCTCCCTAATGACGTGTGCCGCCATAGTTTATGTAACCATTCTCGGTCCCAGCTTTCTGAGATGGAGATAATTGTACTCATAGGGTTGTTCCAAGAAAATACGCATTAACAGATGAAGAGTTAGCTTGGTTTCTGATTCATGGTAAATGCTTAACACACATTAACAATTGTTTTTATAAATCTAAGCTTTCTTCAGTGTCCTCTCCAACATGGCCTCGGAAGATCCTAAAAGAAACCCTGGGTTTTGTGGCACAGTATGAAAGATCTTTTGGGCCATCCTCTCTTTCCATTATAGGCAAAAAACATGACTGTAAATTTTGGCATGGACACCTCATGTTATATTTAAAGAAAGAATTTCCTGACACCAATGGCTTTTTTTTTTACATGTTTAAATTACTTTCCGAGAAATAGCATAGTCACTACTTCCTACAACAAATCTTAAATAAAATGAAATGACATTTCACAAGTCAGAATCTACTGGAATTGAGTACCATGTGATCTTCTGGAATTTTCATTAGAAATGCAAAATGGGTTTGTTTATCTGCAGATAGAGTCAGGCTGCAAATGGTGAGATGGGCCTGAATCATAACTGGGTGCCTGCTCTACTGATTGGATTTGACAAATCATGTAACGAGAAAGTGGAGCAAGCTGAAAATATTATTGCAAATTCTTTAGAAAGTAGAACCAGTGAACTGATAACTGATTTGATGTGTTTTGAAAGCAAGGGGGATACAGGAATCAAAATTGAAACTTTCCACTTAAACAGCTGTGTGGTATCATTCACAGAAATAAAATGCACTTTGTTCATTCAACAAACAGTTAACACATGCTTACTAAAAATTCCTAGCACTGTTCTAATGAAGATGAAACAGCGGTAAGTATATCAAAGACCTCACTGTTACTGTCATTCAAGCTGGAAAAACAGATCATCAGTGAGTTCAGTTTGGGACACATTGAGTTAAAGGTATCTGTTAAATCTCAAAGTAGAAATTTCCATATGGCAACTGGTGGTAGTGGTTAAAGTTAGGAGAGAGATCTGGGTTGTAGACAGAGATTGGGAATTATATGCACATAAATGGTAGTTGAGGTGGTGGGAGAAAATGAGATTCCCCGGGAGGAGAATATAAGGATAAGATCCTGAGGAGGAAGTTGGAGAGCAGAATACCGTGGAGGTTTAGAGAAGAACAAGTTTTTAAAAGAAATGAATAGCCGATAGTCTCAGGTGCCACCAAGAAGTCAAGGACCACTGAATGTAGCATCAGGAAAGGCTGGGCTCCCGGTTGGTAAAGAAGGAAGCCAGGTTTAATTGAGAGGAGGGATGGTTTGGAAATGCATTAGAAGAAACTGTACATGGGGACATTTCTCCCAGAAAATATGTCCTGAGGAGAAAACATAGGACCATCAGTGAAGGTTAGATACACAAGAACATTTAAATGTTCTGAGGATAAGTGAGGATAGAAAGTGATCACAGATACAACACAGCAAGAGAATAGTTGCTGGGTAAAGATCAAGAAGAAGACAGATTCCTGAGCAGAGAGTAAGGGACCAGCCCTGGATGTGGGAAAAGAAACACCTTCATTATAAGAGAATGGAAGGAAGAAGGATGAAAATATTATGTATGGTAGAGAATGAAAGAAAAACCTGGAGATGTAAGAAGAGGACCTTACATTCTGTGCTCCATTTGGACCTCATCTTATAGGAGATGCGGACCCTCTGCAGGCTTTGAGCAGGGAGACGCATGGGCAGGTCTGCCTTTGAGTTGTATGAACCTGGCAGCAGTTCACATGCATTGGAGGGAAACGCAGCTTGAAATAAGTTTGGAGAGCTCTGTGGTGATGTGGGAGTTGCGAGGATCCTGAGCCAAAGTGGTCATGGTGAGGGACGGGAAAGAGGGTCCGGAGTCAGAGCCGGGGATTCACTGGGTGTGGTGAATGAAAGAGAATGAAATTATGAATGGTCCTCAGATGTCTTGCAAGTTCATGAAAGAGTGATTAACTAATGACAGTGAATTCATGAAGAGAAGGTTTAGGGAGACGATGAGTTACATACCGGAGATGCTGAGTGATTGTGTATACGATACCCAGTGGGGATGTCCAGCAGACAGGTGGGTGGGTGAATCTGAGGCTCAGGAGGGGGAACTGAGTGAGAAGCATGTTTACTAATAGTAATACCTGTTAGTATTTATTTAGATTTAACTATATGCATGTACTGCACCTACTCTATTTTATTCTCATATCAACTTTGTGAGGCAGATATTATATTGCAATTCCTATTTTATGGATAAGGCAACTTTTCCTTAATCACTGAGGTAGTAAGTGGCAGAATCATGATTCCAGTCCTTCTGAGAAGTCATTACTGCCTGGATGCTAAATGAAGCCATGGGCCTAGAGAAGGTTGCCCTAGGATACTGTTTAGGGTGAGAGAAAGGGAAAAGCATTTCTGAGTGAATAACAAATTTCAAGGAGTGAACAAAAGACAGAACTAAGCCAGCAACAAAGAAAGATTGTCTGTGTACTAGAATATGGCAGAAAACATCATGCCCTCTCTATTCTTGCTACACAGACATCCTAACTTAATATTCCAACGTACATGCATTCTGTACATATCCAAAATGTGCATGTTTTTAGTTGCAGCAAAATTAAATTTGCCCACATGCCTTTGAAGGTGACAAGATACACGTTGGCCTCAGAGAACCAGTTGAAAACTATGGCTCATCTCTGCCAGACTCTCCGCCTTAGAATTGGCATCTGGCGCTGCTTAGCCCTGGCACACTGCCAGGCTTCAAACTCTAGGCACTTATTTCCATTCCAGGACCGTTTCACTAGACTTAGAATTGCCTCTGGGCTGGGCACTCCTTCTCTCAAGCTCCCTCCTTAACAGTTCTGTCGTACCAGCAAAGAGGCTTGTGTTCCATGATTACTTTCTTTCTGAGCAGCTATAACCACAAGGAAAAACACAGCCATTCTTTCCAGTGGTTTCCTTAGTGCATTAGTCTTCCTTGTAATTAGAAAGGTTATTGCTGTTATTTCTCATGCTCTGTAAGAATATTCACTGCCATCCCTGAATTATAATTAGTTTTTGAAAACAGTGTTATAAGCAGTTTCCTGCTGACTTGCTAGGGAACTGCAATGCACCAAGTCAATGAGTTTCAGCTCTGATGGATTTCCTTTGGATAAGTAGGGATCCATGCCAGGTGATGGCTCAAGAATTTCTGGGAATGTGTCGGAATTCCAGTTCGGTCCTACCTGAGCATGGTCATAGCAGGGGTGATTGATAGTTTGACCTGAGAAGCAGCTTAGCAGTCAGTGTGTCATGAAACATGCTCAAGAGACTACCTAACAATGTCAAACCTTGTAACTTTGTGTTCCGTGCACCTGGAATGGCCTTGTAAATCAGACCTGCTTGTTTCCAATAGCTCCCAGAAAAAGGAAAAACAAAGAAAAAGACATTCGGAGTGTCTTTGTGTAAGGTTGTCCTACAAGTGTCTTAGAAGAGCAGCAGTGTCTTTCTGAAACATATGCACTCATATGCACAGAACACCAGCATCGAAAATGAAGACTGGGACTTTTTGTTTCTTTTCTTTTTTTCTGATCAAGATGGGCTTTCTATTTCCATGAGATGCATTGCCTCCATTCTGTTGTGATTAAATGCAGGAAAATATAAAGAATTCTTCTTCTTCTTGAGTTACCCCTGCAATCCTAGCATTGTGGCCTGAGTGTAGTGGGCACTCAAGCCAGGGAGGCAGCACCCTTGACAATAACCCAGAGAGGCACATGGTATAATCACCCTGGCAGGAAGCTAGGCCACAGCTGCATGATTCTGCCGTGGTTGACACGTGTGTGAAACGGTGGCCAGCCATCATTTAAATGGGGTTTGACTGATTGACAAGCTGAAAATCCTTTAAGACAAAGTGCAGTTTATGATAAGATTAGTATCTGATTATAGTTTTACTTTATTGGTCCATCAAATGCAATGCCACTAATGTAGGCATTTAACTCAGGAAAACCTTGAAGAGCCTCTCTCCTCTCCTTATTGATGTCAATTTAAACCTATTAAAGTAAGAAAGATTGAAAATGGAACCCAAATGAGCCTTCTACCCTAGATACCGCTCACCTGTTCTCCCCTGAGTATGCAAATGACCAAACCCTGTGGATCCCTTAGGGACCCATTTTTGAATTTTTAAACCTTAATTTATTTGCTACTCTTTCCTGAATACCTAACATCTTAAGAACTTTAAATTTTCTTTCCTTGTAGTTTGTTTTTACTTGTATCAATGTACATAATATTTTCAAGATAAATTGTATAACTTATCATGTTAATGGAGACATGTATATATAAAAAATATATATAAATATATGTATATGTGTATGTTATATATGTTACACTCATGCACTTACAGAAAAACACATTTAATTTAAAAAGGCATTACAGATTCCTGATTCTGTTCATTTGGCCACTGTAATTTTAGAATGGTAATGCCATGTCAAACTAGCTGATTGGAAAGTGTTTGTGCTATGTCTATATTATAAGAAAGTAGTCAATTCATAAAGAAAACATATATTTCAGCTAGTTATTTTTACTGTGTAGAACCAAAGATGTTTGATTACATTTTTCACATTTCAATTAAAAGTGGAATATCTTAAAATAACTTAAGATAAATATTAGGTACGTTGTGGTTCCGAGCTCAATAAACCCACCTAAGGAGAATACTAGTCCCCTGTAGGCCCACACAAAAGGGACTGCTGATATGCTGTGTAATAGTTCCCCAGCTTGTTAACACATCCCTCTGAGAAATGTGTATCCCAGAAAGACTGTGAAGACAAAGGATGATTTTTTTAGACTGATTAGTTCAGATATACTTCTTTATGTAGAGTGAGAAAATCAGGTCGAAGGATATTTTTTAAATGCCTTATTATATCTACTTGTTTTTGCATTTATTTCATAACTATTTATTGAGCCATATGCTAGGCACTGTGGAATACAGACGTGGACAAGACCAGTGCCTCTGACCTCCAGGAGTCGCTAGTGCATTGTGTGCACAACTAGCAGTGAACCAAATGGAAATATACAGTAGAGCACCAGCCCCCAAGGAACTCAGTGTCAGAGGGCACTGGCATGAACCATAAGAAGTACAGAAGATCAGAGAAAGTCCAGGCTGATAGGGAATGGAGCAATGAGGAAGACCTGATTGGGAGATGCGTCTTAATCTAGACTTTGAAGAGTGAGCATCATTTAAAAAGAGAAGAGAGGGAAGTTCATCTGAAGCAAGGAGAAGGCAATAGTAAGGACACTGAGCTGGGGATGAACGTTGTTTGGAGAATAAGGGATTAATGTGACTGGAATATCAGGTGGAGCATCAGATCAGGTTGGATGAGCAAGGTGTTATGAAAAAGATGTGCTGAGGCGTTGGAACTTGGTTATAGGCAATGAAGGGGGAACTACTCAGTGTTAATCCAAATGGAGGTTTTATAAATGTTTGATATTTTTTCCTGCTTTGTGAAAATGGCATTTTAAAAATATTTCTAAGTAATGGTTTCAGACTAAAGTAGAGAAAGCATTAAAAATTAAATTAAGGATATTTGCTATGAAAAATTTGAGAAGGAAAATGTCTGACAACAATGGCTAAAGAGATGCGGATTTTAATGAAACTCCTTCTCTTTCATGTTCATTCATTCCTGTCTTTATAAATAGGTGAGCACAATTCAACCAGAGAATAATTATATGTAATTATATGCTTCTGTAGAAATACTATAGACTACCATTTGATCAAATTCCCACCCACCATAACTTACCACCCTTGTAATAATGACTTCTGAGATCTCCACACTGGTATTTCTCACCAGAGGTTGAACAAAAAAGATTTAAACTTCTGAGGTACTATAGGCAAGTCCAAGAAATTATTAGTTTGAGCACTTTATTAAGAAGGCGGACAATGCAATGTTTTTGGAGTGAGGTATCTTGGGGTTGAGGGAGGGTAGTGTCCTGATGACTAGAAAAAGATTCAATTTTTTACTAATTCACTGTTATGTTTTATGATTTAATTCTGATATTTTGCACAAGTGAGGAAGGCTTAATCAATGAGTTTCTTTAAGTTACTATTTGGATTAATCAATAAAAGTTTCATTAAACCCAACTTGTAAAATGTTGCTTTGTTTGGTTGTTGATAGTAATGATGTTATCATTAATACTTATAGTAATAATTATTAAAATAGATTCATATTAATAATACTAGTATTAGCATTATTGTTATTGAAAGTTTACCACATTCCATTTACTATAAGCACGTTATATGCCTTATCTCATTTAACCCTCACAATCATCTAAGTTAACCTCTTTCATGTCATATGACCTTTCATATGCAAGTCACCACTTTGCACATTAGATTAGGGCTGTGAATATGACCATACGAAGTAATCATAATTGTCAATGGGAAACCTTCTCATTATTCTGTGACCTTAAATTGTTTTTCTCAAAACATTAAGAACTCTATTATAAATGCAATATATAAAAATTAAGAAGTCTGTTATATAAGGAAATGAAAAAGAGTAAAACTAGTATTTATTTAACACACTGTAATTTAAGAAAATTAAAGTGTTTTATTTTTTCAAAAAAAAAGTCTCAAGAATAGTTTAAACAGTGCTGGCCTACCTCTTGTCATTTAACTTACGTTCAGAGTATCTTTTCTATACCTTGCAAATTGTCACACTTTTTTTTCTATGTTCAAATGAACATCCAGCTTTCATCCTTTGCTCCTTTGTTATGAAATAGCTCTGAGAGTTATTTTAATATAAAGTTTATTGCTGACATCACTTCCTCTAGGACACCACATCCTTTCATCACAATGACTTTCTGTATTTCTGTCCATCCGTTCACCCTCACTAAGTTCTTCAGGCTGCATGTCCGGAGTCTCTCAAATGGCGGCAGTGTCACTATCCCCAGCTCGGCTATTTCTTCCGAAACTCCACTTATGCTCATTTGAATTTCGCTTCCAAAAATAGCATTTTTGTTTCTTGGTTGCACTTTCATCTTCGTTGGTCAGCGTCCTCTTCTGATTATTCATTTTTGTAAAAATCACGTTAGTTTATCACAGGGACCCAAGGAGGTAGCACAGCAACACACTTTGTTGTGTGTGTCGATTAAATAAAAGATGTGTCCTAGTGACCAAACACCCACAGGCTTTGAAAGAAATGACATGATTGGTCAATACTCATAGTGCCCATTGGAGTGAAGTTTGTAAGTTACGTAATTTCTAACATTCAGTATACTGAGATAACTTAAATTTGAACAGTGTTGTTTAAGCACTAGTATTATTAAACTTGTATTGTTAACTTAAATCCTTGCAATCAGAACTGTGCAAAATAAGGACTTTCTGCAATTCCTTATGTTGATATAACTGGTGATGACAAGGTCAAGACTTGAATTCGAGTCTGCGTAGCCCCTAAGACCATGCATGCTTTGACTGATGCCTTGCCATTGATTTAGAAATTTATGTCTCCACAGAGAGGGAGACAAATTTTCTTTATCTGGAGGAGGCATAAGTGAAGGAGAAATGAAGGGAAGGTAGTTAGAGGAAGAAAGAAGAAACACTGAAGAAGGTAAAAGGGAGAAGAGTGAATGGGGATGGAAAGAGAGACAGTGGAAAGGAAAAAAAGAGAGAGAGAAAGAGAAAGCAAGCAAGAGCCAATGACAGTGGCAAAAAGAAAGAAGGAAATAGGAAAAAGGAGAGAACAGAGTTCAGTTTCCCAGCATATCGACTCAGTGGTCAGTGTAAAATACCAGAATGCTATTAATTGTAAACTCTCCCCTGCCCTCTTTCCTTATCTAAACGCTGAGCTCCTTAAGGATAAAAATAGTGCCACTTTTATTTTTCATTTCCTTATGCCTAGAAACCTGCCTGACTCAACAATGCATAGTATTGAATAAGCTTCGAAATTGTAATGCTGCCAACAAGACATTTGAAATTAATCTTGTGGTGTTTAATAATTGATGTAAGAATAAAAGTACATAATGTAAAATAATCTCACACTTCTATCAAAATAAATTCTACACGATTAAAGAGGCAAATATAAAATTTTAATCAAATAAAACTAGCAGACCATAGGATTAAGAAAATTATATTTAGCTTTAGAGAAATGGCAATTATAAGTGAGAAATAATCAACAGATTCAATTGCATAAATAGTTAAAGCCCCGGTACAATAAAAAAGTTAAAATAACTAAAATACAGAAGAAAACAATAGACTAAAAAAGTATTTGGAGCAAACAGGAAGGATCATAAAAATTGACAGGAAAAGCATCTAGACCCAAAGGGTAAATAAACAAATGAAAAGACAATTCACACAACAGGAAACACAATTGCTAAACAAACATTTAGAAAAATAGCCTCTGAAACTACCAAAAATACAAATAGAGAGTATCGTTTTTTACATGCTACATTAACTAGAATTTTAAGTGAAAATCCATAATCCCGATCAAAATATTTTAAAATTATTATCTGACATACCAATAAGGGTAATTTAAATTTGTTCAACCATCTTAAAAAGTTATTTGGAAATGTATTTTATGAGATTTTTATGGGATTCTTAACAATTAGACCCAGTAAAATTACTCCCAGAAGTAATAAGTAATGTTAAGAAAGAAGTGTATGAAAAACACACAACGTGAATATTTCTATTGCCATATTATTTACAAAATGAAAATGGAAGTGACAGCTACAGGACTGTATGAAGTATTATGCAGCCATTATAAAATTAATATAAAAACAAAAACATTTGATAAAAACATAAAACAAAATACAATATTTTGTGACTGCCATTCTAAATATATATTCCAAATCTATACGACATTCTCAATCCATGAGACAATATAGCAAAATGAGAGCAGTTGATTGGAAGGCAGTCAATAGCATTTAGATTTTTTAAATTCCCATAATGTTTATAATTATTTTGTATGATGTGTTACAAAATGGTATATTTTTGACATTACACATCTTAGTGAGATAAATCTTTCCAGAAGCTGAAAACCTTTTATTCAGTTACTGGGACTGAGGAAATGATCAAGCAAAAAATGTTTCCCAAGGTAAAAGTGTAGCCAAAGAGTACAACCCATAATGAAAGTTCTCTTCTCCTATGCCTTATCATAATAGTCATAATAAGCAAGGACCTAAATTATACCCCAGAGAAAAACACTGGAGGCTCTGCTTTGACACTTCCCCATAGGACACAATATTATAAATACCCTCAAAAACATTCTTTTTAATGACCATGTTTGACCAATTTGAAGCCCTAGCTCCATGTCCTTTCATCAGTGAGTTATCACTGCAAACAGAAATTTTTCATTTTTGCCTCAAATTAAACCATTACTAACAACCAATCAAACTGGTTCCTCTTGATAATGATATAAGTGCCAAATAAAAAAGGTTATATGGTTTGATGATGCAATGCCCAAATCACCAGCTTGCTGGTTTAGTGATTAATGGAAATGAGATGCATGGAACTTACCACATAAAAATATTCTGAGACACGTTATGCTCATAATCAATTGTTTTATTATCTCCAGTGCTTTAGAGATTCGTATTATTAATACCAATATATTTTCATCAGTTGAATCAATAAGGATGTGTTATAACGAATGTTTCATGCTCAGTCTTGAGGATAATAGAAAAACCGACAGACTAAAAACTGACTGCAGTTTCCTTCTGCTCTTATCTAAGTCCTTATGGTAGCTGCAGGGTTGTTCCCCGCGCCGCTGGTCCCTCCCTCCACAGCTTTGCAGGCAAGCTCTCCCAGGACAGTTGCTGCAGGCTGGTAGACCAGCCAAGCTCCTCTGGGGCTGGAAGACTGAGCCCAGCTAGGCAGTCCCTGGAAAGATGCTCCTCCACCACAGACAAAGGAGGCTCTGGAGGCAGCTCTTCCCGTCCCGAGTGAGCAGAAGACAGTCTCCTCTCTACAGTAGGCAGAGGGAGCTCTTCTTCCCTCTGCCTGGGGAAGTGGCTCAGAGGCAAGCACAATCAAGCCCCGGGGAGCCTGGCTTGTGGGCTGCCCAGCTGGAGAAACAGAAAACTGCTGTGTGATGGCGTGAATGCCATGATAAGAAGGATTGTAAAGGGTGTTTCATGAGCCCATAGAAGCAGAATCTATCCCTGTCCTCGCGAAGGTTTTCCAAAGAAAATAAAAAATAAATTGAGGTATGAAGAATGAGAAGGAGTTAGCCAGAAGAAAGGTAGAAGGGAAGGTCCAAGAAAAGGTGAAACTGGAATGGGCTAGGGGAAGTGGAGAGGGTTTCAACAAAGGCACTGAGAAGGAATCTCCAGTGATATCGGATGAAAACCAAAAGAGTATGTCCTGGGAACCAAGTGAAAAATGTGTTTCTGAAAGGAGGGAATTTATCCATTGTGTCATATGTCTCTAGGATGGGGATTGAGAATTCACCATTGATTTTCACAACATGAAGGTCTTTGGTGACCTTCGCAATTGTTGCAGTGAAATGGGGGCGGGGAGTAAAAGCTTGACTAGAGTAGAAAAATGAGATGAAAGTATGCAGATACAGAGAATATAGACAGTTTGATGAGCATTTTTGCAACAAGAGCAGAGAAATAAAGTGATAGCTAGAGGGGGTGTTTGGTCAAAAAGATACACTTTTTAAGACAGATGATATCACAAAATATTTTGTTGTTGACGAAAGAATAAGTAGTCGAGGGAAAATGATTGTTCAAAAGAAGGGGGAAGTTGAAGAAGCAAAGCATTAGAGAAGTTAAGAGGGGATGCGACCTGGAGCCAAAGGAGAAATGACCCCAGTGAGAGAAAGGCTCCACCCACAGAAACCGGAGAAAAGGCAGCACATGCCGCGGGCTGTGGCGGTGGGGAAGCAGCGCTTTGAGGCAACGGGAGGCAGTTTAGTTAGGCTTGATCCTGGAGGACAGTCGTCAAATGAATGAACAATGCCTTCGGTTAATCGATTCAAAAAGAGTTGGGTAACGCCGACCCTGTGGAATCATGCCTAAAGAAGCACTGAAATAACTGCTTAGAGGGATTTCCGGGTGTGCTTCGTGCCAAAGGCACAGGCAGGGAATAACTGCACAGACTCCCAACATACCTACTTTATTTATTTACACTTTTTATTGTGAAGAACACAAGAAAAATATGTATTTTTATTTCTTCATCCAACATGCTTACTTTAAGTAATAACAATAATGCATAACATGTGAGATGTGTCAGGCATTACTCTAAGCATTTCGTATTTAATCCTCTCAACAAACCTAGGACGTAAATTATTCTCATTTTGTAAATGAGAAGCTGAGACACACAGCGGTGAAATAACTTGCCTAAGGGTACACAGCTAGCAAATGGCAGAGCTGGAATTTCAACCCAGGGGTTCTAAGGGAAGAGCCCATGTTCTCAATCATTTGCTATATAGCCTTTCCGATGAACAACCATTTCCAAGTATAAGTTCTGTTAAATTTCATTGTAAAAGCCGTGCTCCTTAGGACTCATTCCTTTACTGCACAGCCAGCACAAGTTTTGTGCTAAGAGTGTGACTGGGAGATGATCAAGTGTGGGGTGACCTGAGTGAGCAAACCTGGAAATGTGGCAGTCCAGCCTCCCCGGGTCTGGTAAAGAGGTGCTGATAGAGCCTGCCTGCGGCCCAGTTCCTTGAGAGTCCATGTTCTTACCTAGTCCTCACAGCCTCCCCTGGCATCTCCTTGAACCACTACACTGTCTGAAGCATACCGCATAACCCAGAATAGGGGTTCGCCCTCCAAGCTCCCTCACAGCCAATTGTCAAAGCATCCAACTGACCATTGGATGTAGTAGGTAAACATAGCTGGTACTCACTCAGTGTTCCACGTGCTCCCTTATGCTGTCCAGAGTTCCATACCGTTAAGGTGAAGCCACATGCTGAGTTGTAGACAATGGACTGTAAGTATAAGTGACAGTGGCATCTACCAGTCCCAGCCCAAGGCAATTGGGACTTCTCCATCACTCCTTTTTCCTACCTCAGCAATCACAGAGGTCCCTTGTTCTGGATGACGTAGCTATGGGATAGAGGGGGGCCACCCAACCTACATCAGACTTTATGTGAATAAGAAATACATCTTATGATATAAGCTACTAAGTTTGGGAGGATTGTCTCTTGAAACGGTTGTCACTAAGCACCTGGAATTAAGTGGGCAAGTGGCTCTTCATGCCCAACATTGTTCCCAGGGAGCCAAGCTGCTGCTTCTCATCGAGCAGTAGACGCAGAGAACGAAGGCCGAGCTCCAGAAGGCTCTCAGGCAGCCAGCCAGAGTGGTGGAAAGAAAAAAGGGGCTTTGGTTAAACCCTATTGTGTTGAAAGAAAGAAATTACCTCCAGGCAACTCAAGTGAAAGGGGAAGTTATTTTAAAGGCAATATCTCTCAGGGCCATCTAAAGACAAGATGGTACGTATCTGGCCTAGACAGGGACATGCCGAAACTCAAAAGTCCGAGGTGCCCCCTGTTCTCAAGAATCATGCGGCTCCTCCCTCCCTTTACTCTGGCTCTCCTCCTCCTCCCTTGGTCTGGTTCCCTCTGCTTTGCATGGCCCCTCCTGGGGATACCAGTCCTGGCTTTACCTGGTTCTTCGTGAGTGTCTGCCGTGATACAACTGGGTCGATCTCGGTGCTGTAATTCCAGATCTCCCTGCGGCAGAATCACATCGGTTTCTCCAACCTACCTGTGGCTTCCCCTGAACGTAGGTGCCTATGAGCTGCACCCAGTTTAATTAGTCCTGGCCAGAAACAGGGGTCTTGTGACCTCAGAAGGGGCTGTGGGTGGGCAAACTCCAAAATAGGAACTGGACAGAGACTCTAAAAAGGAATATACCATGGAAGAGAATTTCTCTGGGGCCTTATGACAATGTTGCTAAAATATTTAAGAGGTTAAGGGAGGCATTATAAATTATAGAAAAAAGAAGCACTAGTACAAGTAGAAAGAATAAAGACGTCAGGCCAAGAGAAGAAATGAATGCAGGAGTGAGCCCCAGGATGAAATCAGAGCTGGATTCACGAAAGAAATTACCTCCAGATGGTGCCAATCTATCGTGGACACTAAAGCGCCATTGAAATACATTGGAAATATGGGACCAGTTGATTCAGGCTCCCACACATGGCATCCCGCATAACCAGGGAAATGTAAATTGTTTCCACTGCTGCTGATCTAGACAGTGTCCTAGAATGAAGTTAAA
>PVJD01017106.1:0-18591 GCA_004026545.1 Mormoops blainvillei
CCATAAAAAAGAAAAAAATCATACACTTTGCAACAGCATGAATGGACCTGGAGAGTATTATGCTAATTGAAATAAGCCAGGCAGAGAAAGACAAGTACCATTATGATTTCACTTATATGTGGAATCTAAAGAACAATATAAACAAACAAACAAAACAGAAACAGACTCATAGACACAAAGAACAGACTGATAGTTGTCAGAGGGGTGGGGTGTTGAGGGGCTGGGTGAAAAAGGTAAAGGAATTAAGCAAAGGAAAGAAAGTCATAGACACAGACAACGGTAAGGTGATTACCAGAGGGAAGGGGGTTGGGGCAGGTAAAACAGGGTAAAGGGGGGATAAATGGTGCTGGAAGGGGGCTGGTGAGCACACAATGCAATATACAGATGATGGTTTGGAGAACTGTGCATCTGAAACCTATTTAATTTTATGAACCAATGTCACCCCAATAAATTCAATTTTAAAAAGAAAGAACATAGCTTCTCACACTCAGCAGAGATTGTCTATATTTCCAGCATATTGCAAATGATTTAGGTCATTTATCACTCTTCTGTGTGAAGTCTGACACTTAATAATCTTGTAGCTTTTCATAGCTTCAGTATGAAAAAGAGGGAATAAAGCAGATCTTAGTGCAAAAAAAAATATGTCTGTAGCACAGTTTCTCTAAGTAAAATTTGTAGGGCTACATTGTAAATGAGACTTTTAAAAAGAGGGTGGCAGCCTGGCCCTTCCAGGTTAAGGAAACTTCATCTAAGCTGACGGTGCTGTGGTTTATAACTTCCTCAGAATTACTCTTCATGGACTCGTGATATAGTCACCCAAACACACCTTTCTCTGCACCTTTGTCAGCCTCAGTAAGCTCTTTAAGAACGCGTGGGAAGCTTAATGTGTTTCCTGTGAAATCATACCATTCTCTTGATCGGCTTATCCCAGCTTTGCAAATTGAAAAATTTTCATTCCTGGCATCAACAGCCTGTTAAATTGGTTCTGATTTATAATTGAATCATAAGACCTTTTCAAGGCAACACTTACAACAACAAATTAGTGAAGAAGGGATAGTGATGCCGTGTGGCACCGTGTCCTGATGGAACAGACCGATTACCTTAACTGGAGGTTAGATGCAGAGGCCAGGCTCCAGGGGGTTTAATTTCTTAGAAAAACCATAGAAATACCCAGAAACTTCTCCCTCGCAGACTGAAGGGCCTAGCATTTATTTCCTATTAGTATAATTTTGGTGCTGATCTAAACGCATTCCTCTGGTGCCTGAAGTATGACTACAAGTCATATTCTTGTGGTTCACATGAAACCTTGGATTTTGAATTTTTATAGTGGCAGTGAAGAATATTTCTCCCTTTAATCCTGAAGGAGAAATTACAATCCTCCTGAAATGTCAGACCAACAAACAGATAGGTTCCTAGTTTAACAATCAAAAAGAGCAGTCCTGCCCTGGCTGGTATAGCTCAGTGGATGAGCACAGGCCTCCGAACCAAAGGGTCACCAGTTCAATTCCCAGTCAGGGCACATGCCTGGGTTGCGGGTCAGGTCCCCAGTCAGGCGTGCATGAGAAGCAACCACACATTGATGTTTCTCTCCCTCTCTTTCTCCTTCCCTTCCCCTCTCTCTAAAAATAAATAAAATCTTAAAAAAAAAAAAAAGTCCTTCTGGATGATTTGCGAGCATATAGTGTGCCTGAATAACTCTAGACCTTTATGGCAAATCCTTTAAGAATGTGCATGATCAGGCAACACCAGAACATACGTGAGCCCAGGTTCTCCCAGCCCAGTCTACAAATGAAGGTCATTTCAATCCTATTATTCTTTAACCCACTGAAGAGAAAAGAAGGGAACCTAAAAGTTAAAAGGGGGGGGGGGATTCTTGCATTTAGATGGGCACCCACCACATTTTTAAGTAACCCCTGAGTTTCTCAGTAGAGGCCTTTGGCTCCCCTGAAGTGTTGCCTCAGAACCACCTGGAGATGGGCTTAAAGTGCTGTCACCTGACCCTGACCAGTGTGGCTCAGTTGGTTGGGCATCATCCCAGAAACTGAAAGGTCTCTGGTTCGATTTCCAGTCAGGTAACCCATTGATATATGTCTCTCCCTCTCTTCCTTTCCCTCTCTCTAGAATCAATTAAAGAAAAAAAGACTTTTTTAATGCTGTCACCTGTACTCCTTCCATATCTATCCATTCTGACTCTTTGGGAATTTTTGAGTTAAGTAGGAGGTTCTTATGTAGTAAAATTTGAGAACCATTGACCTCCAGACACTCATTAATTTCAGTGACTCGTTATGTTTTCAAAATTTAAGGATCCAACAATTCTATTGCGCATGTGAGAATCTTTAGGGCACTTGCTTAATGGTATGTTTTGTAATCATCCCCAAAGTTGGTGAGTAAACTTCTTTCAATAGACATTCTTTCCATAAGTGTGTAAGGAGGCTGTACAAGACCTGCGCACTGTGCTCGCTTCTGTAAATTAACTAACCTTCACGGCCTGTCTGCACAGTGACACCTGCGTGCTTGGTATACTTAGAGATATGCAGCTGCAAGGGAAGACTGAGAAGTGAATCTTAAAGAACTAGGGCAAAAGGTAATAATAACAGCCGAAAGGCTCCCCACTCCCCTGCATTATGGTAATTTTTCTATATGCTGGGGCTTTGCTCATGTAATCTCATTTCATCTACACAATAACCTATGAAGTAGGTACAAGGATACGCATATTGTCCTTATCTTACAGATGAAGACCCTGCAGCTCAGGGAGGATATTCGGCTTGTAAGCAGGGGAGCGGGAACCACCCCCAGCAGTGTGCTTCCGAGCACAGGCGCTTGTTCAAAACTATTCCCACAGTCACAATAGTTTTCCCTTCCAGGAGGTGAGGCTACCAAATGTGAATATTTTGTACTCTCTTGTCACCACTTAATTTCTATTGCAATGGTGACTTGTTTTATATAAATCCATGAAGCACACATCTATGCTAGGCCGTGGGGATACAAAGTGAATAACCGTGTGACTCAAGAAGCTCTCAGTTACTGCCCTGGGTGGGTAGCTCATTTGACTAGAGTATCATCTCACTACACCAAGATCGCGGGTTTGATCTCCAGTCAGGGCACATACAAGAAGCAGCCAGTGAATGCATAAATAACTGGAACAGCTAATTGATGTTCTCTCTCTCTCTCTCTCTCTCTCTCTATGTCTCTCTCCCCACCCCCACGTCCCTCTCCCTCCCCCTCTCTCTAAAATCAATAAATAAAAAAGAAGAAGCAGTTTCCAATTACTAAGACATTCAGTCATATAAAAAGTCCAGAATTAAAACTGAGAACCCCCAACTTCCTTGAACAATGGTGAGGCCATCGTGCTGCCTGGCCTGCCTTCCCGAGATGCCCCCAGGAGTAGTTTCCAATTGCCCTGCATCAATGAGATGTCCAAATAACTGCCAGTTCATTTGTTCTTATTCAAGCACAACCCCTCCTGGGGGCAGGAAATTTGAAACTGAATCCTCTTTGACATGCAGCCTGGAGAATTACAATATTCTAATACCTTTCAGTGTATTAATGTCAATCTTTTTCTTCCTTCCCAAATGCTGGTAAAATTTCCTGGGTTCTCAAAACTGGCCCCCTCAATATAATCCCAACAATAAAGAGCAAAGCCATGAACCAGAACAGCCAGGAGGTTTACAGCTGAAGGCTCTGCGGGAGAGGAATAGGGCACCTGGTTTACAATAATTACTACGTAGAAGTTTCTGTAGCAAAGTCTAGTGAAAATAAGTTGGTCGATTCTAGCTGTGTCCCAGGCTACTTCCCTCTATGAGGGCTGAATACAAACTAGATTATCTCACTATAAATACGAAAACTGTGTAAAAATGTCTTGAAGACCCTTTAGACTTGCCCTGAAAGCTAGCATTGCAAATTTCATTCACCCCAAACCAATGAACCTGCAAGAATTTTCCTCAGCGTTTTACATTACAGGTGTTCCAGTGCTCATGGGGGCTTCTTAGGGGTAAGACAGCCCTTAGGGCTCAGTTTCAGGCTGTGGGAACTGGGACAGGCTCAGATCTTACTGCAAATGACAACCACAGGCCTCCCTGGCCCCTCACAATTCAGTCCCCCAAAGCAGAGCTACCTCCTGAGACCCCCTCCCAAACATAAATATAGACAGAAAGTATGTCCTGCCCTGCGCTGCTCAGACTTTGTCAGCACCCCAAGCTTGTTCTCACCAACCCCACCTTGAGAACCCTCAGGCCAGGATCACCACGGACACCCCGTCTGCTTTCTCCTCTTCTGTTTCCAGAGAGCTGCAGAAAGGCTCAAACGTGGCGATGCATCTACTGCACCCTCACACAACCAACCTCCACTGCGCACACTTTGCCATTCGGCCCCTGCCTCATTCATTTCGTTTGTCGGTCTTCACACAGCCCTTCCAGAAGTGGCTCCACACCTCCACCTTCCTGGGGCCCCACCAGACCCTCTGCTAAGATGACGCTCATCCAGTGACAACTTCCAGTTCCTTTTTGTCCACCTCAAATCTTTCCTTTATTTTCACTCTTTTTTATTCCCTCACCTCATTCCTGTTGCTGTCCCAGAGCCTGCTTCTCCTCTGGAGTCATTTTTTTTTAAATAACTCCCCATCCCGCCCAACCCCAGTCCCTAGGGACCCCCATTCTCCTTGCTGTCTCTCCAAGTTTGACTACTCCAGGTACCTCATATGAGTGGAATCATATAGTATTTGTCTTTTTGTAACTGGTTTTTACTTAGCATAATGCCCCAAGGCTAATGCATGTTGGAGCATGCGTCAGAATGTCCTCCTTTTTTAAGTCTGAATATTCCATTGTCTGTATATACGTTTTGTTTATCTTTTTATCCATCAATCAACACTTGAGTTGCTTCCACATTTTAGTTATTGTGCCTCCTGAGTTCTTAATATCCTCTCCTTTAGCCCCTCCAGAGTCTAGCGTCTATCAATTACTCTCTTTGTCCCACACTGAAGTGCGTTCTCTCCGTTGACATCTTCCTGTTATCCTATACAGAAGCTCAGGGTGGTGACCTCCACCCTCTACACCTTGGGTTTCACTTTTTCTCTTGCCTTTTTACTACTACAATTTCACTTTTTTAAAATAATCTTTTCCCCACATTTCTACTTCCACAGTACCTATTTACTTTCTGTAAAAAAAAAAAAAAGTTAGTATAAATATTTCCTGCATTCAAAAAAGTATAAATAATGGTGCAATAAATACCTGTTTACTCACCACATGGGTTACAAAAAAAAAATCACCAATATCCCCATTCAAAGATGCTTTGGGGTTTAATCTTGTTCCTAACCCTTCCACCACCATCCCCCAGACACACATACACACACCCCAAATGGCCTTCTTTCTCATGCCTTCTCTGCAACCTTCTCCCTGGCACTACCTTCTCTTGGCTACCATGACCCCAGGCTGTCCTGGTTTCCAGCCTATATCTTTGACCCCCCTTCTCTGCCCTTTTTGTGGGGAAGGAGGAGAGAGGGAAACATCGAACAGTTGCCTCAACCAAGGATCAAATCCACAACACTTTGGTGCACAGGACAACGCTCCAGCCAGCTGAGGCAACGGGCCCCAGCCCTTCTCTGCCTTCTGTACCCCTTCCAATGTTCAGACATTTGTCGTCTGCTCCTTTCTCTATAATCTCTCTTCTCTATATTACTCACTTCAATTATTTTATATCTCCTTGCCTACCAAATCTCAGTGACCTCCAAATCTAAATCTTCAGTTTATATTTCTCACCCACACTCTGTTTCCAAAATTCTATTCGCATGATAGACATGCCTAGCCTGTCCTAACAGCACCTCAAGTCAGCAACCTCAGGGTTTTACCCTCAACCCTGTCCGGTTTGACACTCTCGACAATGACTCAGATGCAAATATGAGCTTATCAAATTTGTGGGGCACTGTATAGCTGGAAAACACTATGAATTCAAAAGACTTTGACAGGTTGAATATAACAGGATGAAATTTAACCAAGTGCAGCATAAGGACCTGACCAGGGTTCTAAGCACCCAAACACCTAATCAGAAAGGTCATAGATTGGGAGCTGGCGAGAGGAAAGGCACAAGGGATTTACTTAAGTGGCAAGGTTACTGGGCAGCAATACCGTGAAAAAAGCTAATGGCATCTGAGGCTGCAAAAAATAAAATATCTAGAGCAAAGAAGGAGTGGCCTCCTCAATTTACCAGTGTTTGAGGCCTACAGTGCTGATTCAAAGCAAGGCTACAGGAAGCCTGGTGGGCATGGAGACGGGAGCAACTGGGACCATGCAAGTATCTAAAATAGGTCACATGGCCATGTCCTCAGGTCCATCCAGAAGAAGAGAGGTCAGACCGCTCTTTGTAGCTCCACAGCACACAGCAGTATTAGGAGGTACTACTGGACACTGATTCGACCCAGGCCAATGAGGAACTCTCCAACTCTCTGAGCCGCAGAACAGGCCAAGAACTTCTGTGGAGGGAGTGGGTAATTAGAGAAGGTTTCCAAATTCAGTGGATATGGAGATGGAAATTCCACCTTCCCCTCTTCAAATCTCCACCACCACTAGGATCCTTGATTACGTGTACCTGCCTAGAACTGAATTGCCATGTAACATATTAAAGTTAAAAAGCCAATGTTCATTCTTATAGCCACGGGAGGAAGAAAAAAGCATGTTGTGATTTAAGAAAATTTTTAATTCAAAAAACTTGTAACACAGGAGATCTTCCTTGACCCATCAGAGGGTATCCATGCAAAAACAAAGGCTAACATCATTCTTGATTGTGAAGCACCGAAAGCCCTCCCTCTAAAGTCAGGAACAAGAGAAGATGCCTCTACCACCACTACCATTAAGCATTTCACTGGAGAGTCTAATGTAGTATCAAGAATGCTTCACCTACCTAAGAGAACGTAAGACAGAAAGGTCATGATACTGATCTGGGTTTGATGCCTAGCTCTATAGCTTACAAATTATATGACCTTGGGAAATTCTTTAACCATATCCTTTTCTCATCTATAAAACGAGCAATTTTATATACCTCAAGGAGGTTTGAGTGTTTTCCATGGCTGTTTCTTGAAATGAGGGCATAACATTAAAGTACATCTCAGTGAAAGTGATTCTGGGAGAAGTTAAGGTAATGGTCCAGGCATAAAGTTTCCTGGAGTTCTAACAGGATCTCTGGTGGACCTGAGAGAACCTGAGGAAAATGGAGAGTCCTTCCCTTTGAGACCAGCTCCCTGAGTAGTGGTTTGTGAGGGTTGTGCCTCAGTCAGGGTAATTTAGAAGAGTTTAGTGAAGCAACTATTTACAAAGGTGTGGGCAGGATTAAGACCTGAGGGAAGATGAAATCTCCCCAGATAAGCAGCAGAGGGAGCTATTACCTAAGGGAGTGATTTTACCAAAAGCAGAAGAGACCTGGAGCTGGAGCTGTCCCTCTGTCACTGGCTGTGGGAGAGGCCTGTGGCCCCTGGTATAATACTGCCATCCAATGTATGGCCTTTGAAGAAATAAAATACCCCAATAGTTCTCTCCTTCCATCTGCTAATCTCCTGCCGGTGTCTCCTATCAGCTGAAGTCAGCGGGCAAAAGAGCCCACTTGGTGCAGTCTAAGGGGCCCGCCCCCTTGGGGCACAGAACTGGGTGGAGAATGGATCTGGAGCTGCAATCGGAGAATACCAACCAAAGCGCTTCATAAACTTTAGCCTTTTCCCTGAATCTTCCCAGCTGCATTTTCCTCATCAAGCAA
The DNA here is from genome assembly GCA_004026545.1 of Mormoops blainvillei. NCBI lineage: Eukaryota > Metazoa > Chordata > Mammalia > Chiroptera > Mormoopidae > Mormoops > Mormoops blainvillei. Next base: position 7,738 of record PVJD01017106.1, read on the forward strand.
TGCTGAGCTGTAAATTGAAAAATTTTAGCCACTCATTTAGCCACACATTTTCAAAGAGCCTCAATTCAAAGAGCATTCATTGTTTCATTTGATCCCCATAGCACTTTATTAGGTAAACTGAGCAAGTGGTATTATACTGAGATTTAAGAGATTAAATGACCTTTCAAAGATCATAGAGGATCCAAGGCTATTGCCCAGATTCATTAGATTTGCGAAATATCCCAGATATACAGATGCTGAAAATGTTATTTGAAGATGAACCCTTTGAGTAAACAAATGGATCTTAAACATTATCATCATCCAGCTACTTTCACCAGGCAGAAAGTTGTATCTCCAAAAAATGATTTGACGCCACTTATAACAAAGAATATATGTGTATATAGTATATATGCATATATGTATAATTTATAATAAAGAATATACATACAAAAATAAATATATTATTAATAAAAGAGAAAGAGAAAATTAGAACCAATGAATGGAGCCCGGTTCAAACATGCTAATTATAAGAGTTACTCTAGTGGCTGTGGCTGAGCATCAGATTGGATTCTGAGCTTCTTGGCATCAGTAAGTTACACAATTCTCATTATCAGAAAAGAAGCAACATGCTATTTTCTCAGGGAGGAAAACAGGAAATGTTCCTAGGAAAAAAGCTCTATAATAGATTTCTTGTGGAGAAACCTTCCGTTTATGTAAGACACCGAGTGACATAACGGACAGTGTCTTTGACAACAGTTTTATTACTAATAAGAATGAGTGTTTTCCATGGCTGTTTCTTGAAATGAGGGCATAACATTAAAGTACATCTCAGTGAAAGTGATTCTGGGAGAAGTTAAGGTAATGGTCCAGGCATAAAGTTTCCTGGAGTTCTAACAGGATCTCTGGTGGACCTGAGAGAACCTGAGGAAAATGGAGAGCCCTTCCCTTTGAGACCAGCTCCCTAAGTAGCACTTCTGTCAGACAGGCTTTTGATGGGCAGGTAACTGGAGGTAGTTCTCTCCATCAGGGTCAGCAGTGAGCGCTAGGGTCGGACCCTGCTGACCAAAGGAATTCGTGGGCTTTGGGGAACAGATCAGGAGTTAGTAGGGCTGGGCTGAAAATCTATCATGACAGCATCGTGACTTCTCGTTCATGGAGCTGTCAGTTCCTGAAAGGCAGCAGGTTAGAACTCGCTCAGGTGAGTGATGCAGCTCTGCCTCTCCCACCATCCCCCAGAGATTTGTTTTCAACAATCAAGGAGTAAACAGATACAAACTGACTCGGGGATAGAAAACACCCCCCATAAGGATTAAAAAAAGAAAATAATCTCCCAGTTTCACCGTCTTCAAGCCTAAACCACAAATACAACTTCCCCAAAATGATCTACAGTGTGCCAGCAAGAAGAATCTGCCCCTCACCCTCTGCGGGAAGTTACAGAACAGAACTAGTTGGAATCCCTATCTCTGAACTTTAACACAGGTGCAATGAGATGAAAATGGACCTCAGAGGTGAACTTGAAAGGAACTAATGTAGGGGTTACCACCTATTGGCACCTCCAGGCACGAAGCATGTTAAAACATAACCTCTAATATTCCCTACTTATCATTCAGGTAGGTAGTATTATCTCCATTTTATTTCTCCAATTAGAAATTGATGTTCTGAGGTGATAAGCAATTGTCCAGGTTTACATATTAATAGAGCTGCATTTGATGCCAGCTTTCTCTGACTCAGCGGGGCTCACACTGCCACTTCCTTCAAAGCGTCGGAAGGCTTGATGTTTTGGCCTCCGTGATTTGGAGAAGGGTATTTCTGGGCTCCCTGGCTGCCTGTGTATGAGCTGCTTGTCTTGCCTGAGTCCCAGGTCCCTGACTGGGTACTGGATACAACTGCCCCTCGCCCCCACAGAGCTCAAAACTGGACAGATCTTGACCCGTCGCACCCTGGGGCCAGTTTTCCCACGAGCTTTCTCCGCATCTCTCATTGGCCTTCACAACAATCTGGAAGTCGATAGAACCAGGTAGATGAAACTATTACAGGAGAGTCAAAAAGGTAAACCTGTCTCACACACACACAAGTGCACATGCACACGTGCACACACACACTGCCCGCCCCCAGCTGCCCAGATCAGAGCTGGGAGAAGAGCCCAGCTGCTTGCAGTGCTCAGTCCCAGGCGAGCATGTGTGGGAAGACGTTATGTAACCGAGAAACTGGGTGTCTGTCAACAACCATATGCTCTCTCGGATGCAGGCGGCAGAGCCCGGTACACTGAGCTGGCCTGGTGCCCTGCTAAGTGCCCTGCATATCTGGCTTAGTGGGTTTTTCTAATGAGAGCCCCGACCCACCCACCCCTTCCCCCTCCCCCACCCACAGCCCAAAAAAGAAATTAATAATAGAAGTGGCTCCATGTTATTGATTCCAGATTATATTTTGTGTTGTTTTCCTTGACCTTCATTTGACTTACCCTCTTCATCTCAAAGTCCCATAAAGTGAACAATGCAGAAATGATGGGAAAAGGTTGGTCTTCTGGTTAGAAATATTTTGATTTATTCTTATGGTTGTATTGAATTTCATTCTGGCAAAACATAATTGACTCACCCACCTCCGTTTTTAGAGAGTGTCTGCCAGCACCTGTGGTTGCTGACCCATTACAAATAAAGCAAATCAGTTAAAACTTCTGTTTGTTTCCGTGACATCACAGGCTATCCAAACCACAAGCGCTATGTGTTCAGGGTCTTGTATTAGCTCCTCTTCTGTTGGGATCTGCTTGGCGAAAGTCCTGAGCTGTCTCAGGGCACCTTGCGGTCAGGACGGCAGGGTACAGCCAGAAAGACAGCTGACATTTCCTGAATGCTTATTGAACGCCAGGCACTTTCCTTCAGCTATCATCAGTTAGTTCTAACACAACGCTAAGAGGTAGGATTTACTGTCCTCATGGAGAGGTGACAACACAGACTTACACAGGGAGTCACTGGCTGGCTCAGGATTTGAACCCGTTTCTCTCTGATTCCAAAGCCCATTTTCTCTTCCTTTTGCCATGTTCCTCTCTCCATTTAACCCCTGGGAGAATGGGCACTGAACTCCATAAATCAGTCATTCATGATCGGCGAGCATCCTCGAAGAGAAAGTCCCTCATATTTTGCTGAGCAGGTCTCATCCTGATGCGGACAGATGCATTTCTCTAGAGGGGGAAAAAAATCTCCATTTTTTTAACTTAATGTTATTCTTAGTTTTAGTCCAATTCTTTTTCCTACAGTCCCATTTTCATCTTTCTTCCAAGCCTTTATCATTCTTTTTCTCACCTCCCAAATCACTTTCCAACTTTCCTTTTTCTCCTCTTAGCTGATTTCTTGCCAAGTCAAGAAATGGGGGATATAGTTTCATTCAGCCACTTATTCACCTAACGTGTATCAAATCACCTACTACCTGGCAACGAGAGACAGACAAGAAAAGCAACCGTGAAGTACTTGTTGCTCCTGGAACACAGAGGAAGAAGTAATTGAGCAGGGTTGCCAGGGGTCAGGAAAGCTTCCAAAAATAGTTGCCTTATCCAGGATAATCCACACGGACACCAACAGAATCCTTTACAAACAGAACAGAAGTCTTATCATTACACTTTGGATGTTCTTACGTTCACTCAAGAGAGGTAGCATGTGTAGTGTCCAAGATCACGAACTCCCAAGCCGCCAAACTGCTTACAGTGAAATCCCAGCTCCACCATCTGTGAGCCAAAGGGCCTCTCCACACCACTCCCATCTGTAAAATGGGGGTATCTCCATCTGTAAAATGGGGATAATGGTAGTACCCACCTCTTGGGTTGTTCATAAAAGTGCCCAGAGCATTCCCTGGCACAGTGTTAGCACTATATAACTGTTAGCCATTACCCTTCTTCCTCACTCAGTAACAAACATTTGTGGAGCCCCCTCCATGTAAAAGGTCCGTGCAGAAGACAGCACGGAATGCCAAGAAGCACTATAGGCTAATAGCTAACAGCATGGTGTTTGGTGTCAAGTACAAATTCCCCCACCATCCTGGTGACCGCGAGCAACCTACTTGTGCTCTCCAAGCCGACTTGCCCTTATGTAAAATGGGAATAGTGCTATCTGTCTCACAGCGCGAGGGTCACAGGTGAAACCAATAGAAGGCTCTTAGCACAGAGCCTGTCTCATGCACGGCGAGGGCAGAGTACATGGCAATATAATGTAATAGTGTGTACTGTTGTAGGTCCAAGAAACTAACTCCGTGGAGTTTTCAGCCAGGTAGAGAAGCAAACCCTACCAACCCCAAAGTGGGGAGGCTGTGACAGCAGGAACTTCACTGAAAACTGACCACCCAGTTTATGTATTGCGGAAAGACACTCTGGGCAGTTTTCTCATGCACTCTGCCTTCCCCCCGGGATGCTCACCTGAGACCGTGTGGGATCGGGGTGTCTGGAGAACACCACAAAGTCTGCCTGCGTGAAAGATGTATAGCATCCCTCAAACATGTTCTAAACAGAGAGAAAGGATCTCAACTGTGACATCTTTTCCTCGCCTAAGTGAGGAAGGGGCAGGCAGCCCACGCACAGGGCAGCTGGATGAGTCCTGAGACGTCCCGGGTCTCTAGAGCCACGTGGGACTGGAGCAAATAGCGGCACGTGAGGAGAGTCAGCCTCGACACTTGACAAGGGTGTTCTGATCCCTTCATTAGCCAGTGTAGGTGGAAGCATTGGGCTGCTAAAACTTTTCAAAAGAAGACAAAGTAGGTATGTGTGTGTATATAAATACTTATCAGGTTTATTTGGTCTTCAACTCAACTTCCTCAAAGAAATGTGTCGAACAAATAGGTTGCTATTAAGATTATCTTTTTTTTTTTAAATAGTGGTAGACAATCCTATTAGGGAAAAAAGAACTGAAAACAGTATGTTGATTTTTCTCATCCTGATTTTTAACAGTATATGAATGTGCTCCTACACTCCCACACACATTTTATTTATTTTTCCGTATACTTCCAAGGGGATTTCAGGCACTACCAGCACACTGCCTTCGATTGCCATTTGCCTTCACAAAGCAGGAGGTCGGAGAGCGAGTGGGACGCCAGGGCCCTGGCAGGAGGCTCGGCCCCGCCCATTTTACACTCCCGGTCCCAGCGGTCCGCAGAGCGCAAGGTCTGACAGTGTTTCATGGGGCCATGCCAGGGAGGAGGATGGGGGGCAGTTAAGCCTGCATTTGGGGGCCCCTCACTGCTGTGAGCACTGATGTCGGATGAGCAGGTAAGCCAAGAGATGTGAGAAGACTCCCAAGAAATGCCATCCATGTGCTCTAATCTCATTTCTCTAATTCTCTTTATTATTAGAATGGAAACATTAACCTCACTCTGGATATTAAATTAATTTGGACAAATCACAATTGCTGCCAATTAACTGTACAAGTATTTCCTCTTAACATTACAATGCACAATTGCACGTAATTGCAATCTAATTTATTTGCTTTAATTAATATTTGACTTAAATAAAAAGAGATGGGAGAAATTGTTCAGGAGTGTCTTTCTGCTGACAGTGTTTTAGTGCCTAAAAGGAAACCTTTTAACGCTAAGGTAATTCACTCTTAATTTCAAATAAGTTGGGTTTCAAGAAGCTCTCAGAGTAGCAATACGCACATGTTAATTCAGGCCCATTCATTACCCCTAATCCCCCATTAAAACTCTGTAGTTTGGTGGTTCTTGAATTATTGTCTCTGTTTATAAGGTGAAATGCTTATTCCCCATATACAGGGCAGACCCAGGCACAATTGTGAAGTCAAAATTTGTCTCCGACGCTCTTCTATGGTCCTTTCTTTGGCTCCCTTGTCAGTGCCTCCCTGCAAGCCCACCCCCAGATTCACACCTTCGGCCTCCCTTCCCCCAGCCCACCAGACCTAAGCCGGCTCTGCATCTCTGGCCTCAGTCCTAGCAAATCCTGGAGAAGGAAGGGTACAGAGTTAGATTGATTCACAGTAATATATCACCTGACTGATGATAGCTCTCAGATAATCTCAGATAATATAACTCTTTTTAACCAAGAACTTCAAAGCCTTAGGCATGTTTAATGGTGATGGAAATATTGCTTGTTAGTAGTAGAAAAAGGAAATTTTTTTCAGATCTGAAAAGCCTTTTAGAATTCTTTAAACTATGTGATAAACAAACAAAAATATCACAAACCCACAGCCAAAATAAAGAGAGGCAGAAGGATCCCCAGTTTAGCCAGCTACTGATTCAACCTTTATTTCAAATGTTTATCACTCACCACTATGTGTCCCACATTGCACCAAAGGCTAGAGATAGAGGAAGATCCTCTATATTTACAAAAATTTTTCTCTTTCCACTCTCCCTAAAATCATTTGCTTTAACTTTGGGGAACATTGGATTAAAAAGAGGTTTGTTAGACACTCCACAGAATGGGAAAAAAATATTTACAAGTTATATACCCAATAAGGGACTTATATCCAAAATATATAAAGGCCCTGATTTGTGTGGCTGAGTGGATTGGGTGTCATCCCTCAAACTAAAAGGTCGCCGCTTGGATTCCCAGTCAGGGTACATGCCTGGGTCGCAGACCAGGTCCCCGGTTGGGGGAGTGCAAGAGGTAGCTGATCCATGTTTCTTTTGCACATTGATATTTCTCTCCTTCTCCTTTCTCCCTCCTTTCCCCTCTCTCTAAAAATAAATAAAAATGAAATCTTAAAAATATACATATAAAGTACTCTTAAAACTCAACAATGAAATGACAAGTGACTCAATTAAAAGCTGGGAAAATTGTTTTTAATTAGAAAAATTATTTCTGCTCCTTTCATATACCTTATTGTTCAGGAAATGGTCTCACATACATATCTGAAATAATGCACCATCACACACTCTGTTTAAAGACAAAACACCGTAGGTAAAGCCGATCAGCTGTCCAGAGTTCTCAGCTAATGGGGTCTTGCTTCCTGATTTTACATTAATTTCTGAAAGTCAGAAATGTCATCACCAAAAAAAAATGTTCAGAGGGTTGTAAAAAAAAATCACTCTATTCAATATTACAGTTGTAGAAATGGTGAATATTTTCTTAAAGAAATTAAAATCTGAGAAGAAAATGCCACTTAACATCATTGGTATGTCAGCAGGAAAGAATACTGTGATAAGCTTGTCTTTTTGATAGCAAGTAAATATTCGAGTCCGAGTTTTAATATGTTTCCCATGTTTTCTACTAGATGCTCCTTTTCTGCTGCTTTTTATCCTTTTCCATATTCCATATCAGAGGATTGGTACAGCCTTTAAAACTTCATTAACAAGAACAAATCCAGTATCCACAGATTTCTTCTCAAAAAGCACTCTACCCCATCAGATAGCCCGGCAGTTTCACTCCTGAGCACCTACCTCGGTGAATCTCTAGCCATGAAAAAGTTCAATAGGACACAGGCAAATCCAGTGAATAGAAGAAGAGATCTATCGAGTTTTGGAATGTTTGGTGCATTGGATCAGTCTAGGATTATGAAGCCTAAACCTCCCATTGTAAACAGGAGGCTGGCTGTGAGTCCTTCCGTAATCTATTGTCCATGTGCTCTGTAGGCCGAGAAAGCTACTGCCCTCCGATGCCCATGTTCATCAGCCATAGAGCCACCCCATGGAGGTTCAATGATAACATCATAAATTATTCCTCTGGTGGTGAGGAAGTAAGATTCCAGCACCAGAATGTACACCCTCATGGCCAAGGGTATGTGCACCCTCATGGCCAAGGGTATGTGCGCCCAGGGCAGCTTCTTCAGCTTTAGGTTGGAGCAGCTGATGAGCACTAAGATTGGGACTCGGTACAAATTCTGCTTGCTGGGGGTGGCAAAGGCAGCTCTCAGCCTCAAGCCAAGAATTTTAATTGACATTTCCTCAAATGATATACAAAAAGCCAGTCAACATGGAAGACACTTAACATCATTAGTCATTAGGGTAACACAAATCAGAACTACAATGGGATACTATTTTGCATGCATTAGGATGGCTACGATCAAAAAGATAGAAAATAACAAATGTCAGTGAAGATATGGAGAAACTGAAACACTCATGTACTGATGATGGGAATGTAAAATGGTGCAGGCGCTTTAGAAACAGTTTGGAAATTCCTCAGAAAGATAGTAACCATATATACTCCTAGGTATACACTCAAAAAAATGAAAACATATATCCACGCCAAAACTTGCCCGAGAATATTTAGAGCAGCATTATTCATAATAGCCAAAAGCTAGAAACAACTCAAAGATCAGCTAAAGGGTAAATAAACAAATTATGGTATAGTCAAACAATAGAATGCTATTGTCAATAAAAAGGCATGAAGCACTAACGCACGCTACAGCGCAGATGAGCCTTGAAAACATTATGCCAGCTAAGAGAAGCCAGTCACAAAGGACCTCGTGTTGCATGACTTCTTTGATATGAAACGTCAAGAATATACAATTCAGAGAAACAGAACGTAAATTAGTATTTCCAGGAACTGGAGGGAGGGGAAAATAGAGATGCATGGGTTTCTATGGTGATGAAAATATTCTGGTAGCACGACTCCATTAATACACTAAAAGTCAATTCACTAATTGTACACTTTAAGAGGTATTTTATAGTCCATGAATTACATCCCAATAAAGGTGTTGTGTTTTTTTTTTTAATGTTTCTCTCCCATAGGATAGTGAGTGGTAAATCTTTAAGATGGGGGTATGGCTGGTGTTATAATTTAGGGTAACTAGCTGTCCTCGTTTGCCTGGGACCGAGGGCATTTCTGAACACACAGCCCTCCGTGGTAAAACCAGGAAAGTCCTAGGTAATCAACGCGATATTGTGGACTTAATACAAATGAACCGTTCAGTGTTTATTTAAAATTTAACTAAGCATACTGTATTTTTATTTGCTAATTCTGGCAACCGTAGTTTTACAAAATGATCCAGTTCACCTAAATCAAGTTGAAGCAGAGAATTAAAATTAAAAAGCAAAACGGGACCACAGAAGTTTGAAATTAAGAAAAAGAGCTCCCAAAGCATTTTATAACTGTGGCCAAGACTGTGGCAAAATAGCTTTGCAGAAACCTCTTTGCACAACCTTCTGACTAAAGTTCTCACAATCCCCAGGTCTATAGCAATGGGTTCGTTTCCAGGCCTCTTAAAAATGATACTCATAAATGGTTACATGAAATAATGTGTTTTCTTAAGGTATTTCATCTTGGGTGAAACTTAGGCTTCCTACTGGCAGCTGAGTGCATGATGAATTGTATTATAAGTCTATTTTTAGCCCACTAGGGCTGTGGCAGACAGGCTGCTAAAAATAGAAGCAGACCTGGCGGAGTAGGGAAGCAGAGAGATTTTCCTTACTGATGACTGAAAATGAAGCCGGTTCTCTGGGCCTAAATGATTCGAGGGCAGGTGGGTGCAGCTGTGATCAGGTTAAAATGCTCTGACTTGTAATCTGGAAATTAGTATGTCGTGTGTCACTGAGGCAGAAGATGTGGGACATAGCTCTAAAGCAAGTTCCCTGGAAATGCTCAAAAACTGAGAGTTAAGGACTTGCGTGTTTGATTCGGGAAGAGTCATTGTTTTGAGAATCATTTGATTGTGTATCCGCCCTCAGAAGCTATGACTCAGCTATTGCTTGCTCTCCCTGTGGCTTCTCAAGCACGCTGGGTTAGTGGCCCCCAGGGGGCACCAACTCAGACCGTCCCACAGGAACGCGTGGTGCTGCTCACTGGAGTTATGGGCACGCCTGAGCGCCTACCCGGGCGATCATCACAGCCTTCCCTTTGGGCTGTTGTTCCCGGACTGCGCCGTTCCGCAATGCAACACAGTGGTTGGATTTGGAGTCACCCAGACAAGGGTTCCAGGTCTGGCTCTCCCACTTTAATCCACAAACAGGGATTATACAATAATAAATTACCTCCATCAGAGGCAGATGGTAAGAATTCAGTGACATAATGCCCGGTGCTCAGCGTCTCAGTATACCCCGGAAGCGACAGTGTGGGTTCAGGCGCTGACGACATGACAGAGAAGGCATTAGCTTTCTTCCATTCCCTTCTATGCTCCAATCTCTTCCGCCGTCCTCTCTCCTTTCTCAGGGACACCGCGAAACCTCCTTCATTCACTGTCAGTTCACAGGTCTTCATTCTGGCTGCTTGCCAAGCATATTCTCCATAGAAATGCCCTATGACCCCAAAGTTCCAGTCAGTCCTCTCTACCCCAGCATTCTCCCAGTGTGGTTCACAAGCCACCTGCATCGGAATGATCGGGACCTATGAAGCTGGAAGTTCTGAGAGTGGACCCTAGAAATCTGCATTTTAATGAGTTTCTTATGTGAAACTTAGCATAATAAAGCTTGAGAATATCTGCCAAATTTAAGTGAGTTTTTTTAATGGAGAGGAAATATACTACAAATTGATCTCTACTAGCTGTTAAGGGGGGAAATTAGATGATTATCTGATTAAAGTAATTCACACTGAACTGTGAAGAACAAATAAACTCCACTTTTAGGAGAATTTACATTCTGACATTTTGCAAGCCTTAATGAATTTCTAATTAGTGAAATGTGTGGGATGGATGTTTAAAGAAAAAGCGACCTTGCCTATGACCAGTGCCTCAGGGGAGCCATTATATGCACATCGAAGGAAGAGTGTGTGACTTCGCAGCTCATTCCTCCTGCCCCAACCACCTGAAATTTAGCCCCAAGCCTGCTGACTGGTGGGGAGGAAGGAAGAGGGGGGAGAGAAGTGGAAGGCAAAGGAGGAAGAATGGGAAATTGAGGAAAGGTTTACAGAGGAGTGTGGCAGGGCGCAGGGGAGAGGGGAAGGAAGGAGAAACCTCTCAAACATCCCCACCTCCACAGCCTTCAGTGCTCTGAGCTCCTCCAAGTGCAGAA
>PVJD01017107.1:0-18591 GCA_004026545.1 Mormoops blainvillei
TTTGCAACCATGTCCTCCAGTTTCTCCTCCATTTCCCATCCCCCTTTCCTCCTGGGAAGGCATTTGTCTTCAGAGCCTGGCAATGAGGCATTTGCGATTACATACATTATGACATATTTTACATATGCTCCACGAAGCCAGGGCTAAATTACACTGGTGAGTTATTAAAAACAGCCTCTCAATGCTATTATTATTTATTGCATTTCCAACTTTCTGCAGCAGCTGATTACACTGCTTAATCTTGTATTCTTTTTTAAATTCCCCACCCTGAAATTAATTCTCCCTGCAATGAATAAGCAAGGTCAGCCACACTGAGCACCCTTTGGAAAAGGAAGTCTGGATTCTGGAAGGGAGCTGGATGGACAGCCCTGGGACTGAGGCTCTGTCTCCCCGGAGTTGAGGAAGCCTCTCCCTTGAAACGTGAGCACCTCTCCTCCAAAGCCCTTCCGGAGGGGCTTCTCCAAATCGCAGGCCTCCCCACACTGGTCCCTTCCATTCCGTCTCTGCTGCTGTTTTTGGCTGCCATCGAAGGTCCTCGGTGACCTGGCCCCTGCCCACCTGGCAGCCTCGCTTCTCACAGCCCTGCCCCTCCATCCAGGGCACAGTCGCCACAGGGACTTGCATCTCCTCCAGGGCCAAGCTCTGCCTTCTGAGCTTTCCTTTAGCCAGAGGCTCTGCCCCCTCCCTGGCTTCCTTGGCCAACACCTTTTCCTCCTGGGCTCAGCCTAGGAAACGGCTCCTCTGGGAAGCCTGTCCACAGGGGAACGGGGACACTTTCCTGCTCCCCCGAAACGCCAGACTGACATCTCCTGCAGCGCTCGACGTACTGTGTTGTCGCTGTGTGCATATACACCTGTTTCTTGTCACACGGTGAGCTGCCTCAGAGCAAGGGCAGGTCTTAGTTACTCGAGCCCCCAGGGTCAGGCCTAGCACTGGCGCTTCGGAAATGAAGAAACCCCAAACGGGAAGCGCTGGAGTGGAGCGGAAGGGGCCGCGGCCCCCGAATTAGGCCTTTATTCATCCAACCATCCATTCATTCAATGATATTTCTTGAGCGTCTGTTATGAGCCAATTTTGTACACTAAGCACGAGAGACGCAATGATGAGAAATCAGGGGTGCTAATGGCCTCATGAAGGAGAGGTTACACAATGGAAATAACAGCTTAAGCGTGTAATTACAAGCTGTGATAAGCACCACAAAGGAAAGATACTTGGGGCTATAAGGACATAAGTGTCGGGCCCAATCCAGGCTGGAACTGGTATAGGAAGTTTCGTCAGGGATGCCTTCCTTGAGGAAGTGATGCTTGAGCTAAAAGCTGAAGGATGAATAGGCAGTAACCTGATGCCAGGTAGAGTGAGAACATTTCAGGGGAAAAAGCATGTGCAAAGCTCCTGAGGTGAGTGGGCGCCTGAGTGGTGAAGAGATTATCTAGGAACTGACTGAAGGCCACCGCCGGTACCCACGGAATGGGCAGGGGTGAGGTGACAGATAAGGCTGGGAGCACTGAGGGGTCAGGTCATGCGGAGTCTTGTAGACCACGCTAAGGATTTGTTTATCCTGGTTATAACGGGTTTTAAGCAAAGGAGCAAAATCATTAGTGTTGGGGGAGGGGGAGGAGCATATTATATTTTAATGCAACGTAGAGAACAGGCTGGAGGGGGACGAAGTACACGAAGATTGTGGGGTATGTACCCTCAGACTGCCTCTGATGTGTTGTGACAAGGTGGAGTCAATAAATGAAGGATCACGTGAAGGTGGGATGTCCTCTAGGGGTCCTCATGGAAACACCTGGGCCATATGTCAGGGTCACAGGCCTGCCCTAGAATGTCCCTTTTCCAGTGCAGAAGCTCTCAGTGAGAAAGGTGCAGTCTTGGCTGGGGTTAGGTGGCTCAGGGGCCTAGCTCTAAGTTTTGCCTCTAACTTCTGGGTCTTGGAAGGGTTAAGTCAGCTCTAGACTAGACTTAACTTGCTTGGGAAGAATGGGACCTTGGGATGTCGCCTGGCTCATCTTTCCATTCCGTCCATCTATCCATCATCCATCCATTTATTCATCCATCCATCTAACAAATATTCACTGAAAAACACTGAAGGAGGACCTAGAACCTGGCCTCTTGATCCCTAAGACGGTGTCTGTCCCGTCCCGGTCCACACCAGACATTATGAGTTAGTACCTTTCGGCTCGAGCCAAGGGGATGGAGCCTGGCTCAGACGCTGTCATAGAATTTTGTCCTTTCAGTTCTTTGATTACTGAATTGGAGCCCCAGGCAAACCCTGCATTCTTCTCTTCTGATTTAATTGGCCCATTATTTCAAACTTTTGTAGATAAGGGAATAAAAAAGTCAGTGGAATATTGTATTCATCACATTCAAATTAATACGCTTCATTACCACAAAGACAAGGAGCGTAGTTGCAATATTTTCTCAAAACTTTTAATTGAAAGAGCATGGTGGTGGTGGTGGTGGGGGGCGGGGAGCAAAAATGGAAACCACTGAGCTCAGATGTTGTTTTTCACTTTCTCAGAATGTGTGCTGTTTGTGATCCACTCATCTCATTAGTGTTAATTATGAACTAAAATAAAATGGCGTTTAACACTGCGCTGAGACTTTAATTAAGGCCAAACTTCCGTACCCCATATACTCTCTGAAGTCCAAGGAAGCTATTCTAAAATGGTAGAAACTTCTGCCAAGCCAGTGGTACTCCCCAGCCCCCTCCATCTGCCGCTGGTGGGAGGTCCCTACTTCTGTAAACCACCTATCCAGCCATCCAGTACTTCAACGAGTAAGCTTGAACTTCAAAGTTTCAACTTAATGTTGTTTTGGGGGAAGAAAATGAGTGTGGTTAAGTACCGCTATGTTTGTCACTTTAAACATATTATCTGAAGCCCTAATACAACACCAGGAACATAGGGAAGTAAGGGTAGTTAGAAGAATTGTATATATTACCTCATTTAATCACCAAAGCAGCCCCATGAGGTGTGGGGCAAATCATTACTAGATCTGTTTTACAGGGTGTGAAACTGAAGTCCACAGCGGTTACAGGATTTGCCCAAAGTCACACTGACTCCGTATTTTTCTGCTGTATAATGCTGGGCTAGAAAGAGTATTCTGCATTTCATTCATTCATTCATTCATTCATTCAACAAACACAGACCACCTCCCATGTGCCAGGACCTGTGCTGGGGACCGGAGAGGGCTCGGCCCGCGGCACACTGGTCCAGTGGGCAGACAGCTGGATGGCGGTGGTTACAAGTTGATGGACAGTTACTAGAAGCGGGACGACAGGAGCACGGCTCCGCGGCACCAAACCCAGCCTGGAAGTGCAGGAAGGGTTCTCCAAGGAAGGAAGACTAATGGCACAATGTCATCCTGGAAAAGGACTCAGTCTGAAGGGTGGCCTCATGACTCTTCTTCCAGAGAGCCTGGCACCCCCAACCCGGCTGCCTAGCAGCAAAGATGGCATGGGGCCCTTCCAGCCAGACAGCGAGTTGGCCTCCGTGAAACACCTGGAAATCACTGCCGTGTCGCCTGCCGACGGCCGACCAAAGGGCTGTCTGGCTTTGAGCTCCGTGGCTGATGCCGAAACATCAGTGCCTGGCACAGACTAGGCACCGATCAGTATTTTCAGCTCCTTCCTCCCCTGCCACGACTCCCCAACTCTTTCTGCTTCCCAGGTCCCCACACCTTCACTGGGCTCCCGCCAGCTATGCCCACCATCCCTCTATTAGAGGACAATTAACCCAAGAGAGCCATCGCCAGTGAGGTCAGGGATTCAGGGGTTTCTAGGGCTGACCTAGTGCTAGGACAACCATCTTGCTCATTGCCAAGGGAGGAGATGGCCAAAGCCACCACTCCATGTCACGCAGCAGAACCAGGACTTGGACCCAGAACCCTTCACCTTAGTTTAGTGATGGTTCTCTTATTCTAGCTCAGCCCAGCAGCGAATCTCTTAGGAGGTTCTCTTGTACTAGGTGTGAGGCCAGGGTGCTGCAGGGAGAGGTTCTTGCTCAGACACCGGCCTCCTGTTTGCCCAACTTTGCGTCACCTACTCTGTCCCCGGCCAGAAGCCTTGCTGCGTGGGGACTCTGTCTGTCTGTGATCTGTCCCATCCACTCAATACTTAACGCCTCAGAGGTTTGTCCTCTTAAGCCTCATCCTTCGGGAAAAGGGAAGATGTTTCGAGGGGAAGCGAACATTGCTTTCGGCCTCCTCACATCTATTCCTGAGATCTCCTTTTGGGGTAAAGCCTGGGAGTCAAAGGGGCCAGTCCGGCCCTAGGATCCCCTCACTCACAGACACTGGTTTGGGGGTGGGCACGTGACCTGCTCAGAGCCAATGAGATTCTACGAAACGTTGGGGTTCAGTGTCGTACGTCAATATCTTCCTTTTGGCTTAAAAAATTTTAGGATGGTTTTTCTGATACTTGCAATCGAAAGCGACCTAAATGATGGAATAATAAAAATAGTGATGAACATAAATTGAGTGCTTACTCTGCAGCAGGTACTAAATACTTTGAGTTCTTAATTTTGTGAATTTATTTAGTATTCACGGCAACCTTACAGACATGCAATACGGGTGCCCTTACGTTAGACCTGGTGAGACTACAGAACTTACTGAATAAAGGGACCCTGGCAGGTAAGTGACAGAGCTGGGGTCTGAACCTGGGCAGCCCAGGTTCTTGGCAACAATGCAGTGCTGCCCTTTGAGTTAAACCCCAAGGACCCTCTTTGTCATTTCCTGGTCCTGCAGAGAGACAGTTCCTCACCTAGTGTGTCCAAATTCTTGGGAAGGACCAGATCAATTTCATGGGGCCCCCGTGGAGGCCGCAGTTTGCTGGTGCATGAAAGGGTCTCCAGGAGGCCTGCCTGCCCCACCAAGCCTGTGCCTCTATCACTAGAGGGCGTGTTTCTTTGGATTATTAATAATAATAATGTAATTATAATAATAACCACAGCTTTTACTTGTTTAATAAGTTCTACGTCCCAGGCCTCTTTTAAGCACTTTGTACACATTGTCTCATTTAATCCTCAGAAAAGAAGGAGGGGGGTGGGGGATTGGGCAGAAAAGCAGAAGGGGATTAAGAAGTACAAACTCCCAGTTATGAATAAGCCATGGGAATGTAATACATAGTATACAGAATAGGGTTAATAACATAGTCACTGTCACGGTGGCAGGTGGTTACTGGAATTATTGCGGTGGTCACTTTCTAAGGCATGTGACATATTGAATCACTGTATGGGACACCTGAAACTAATATTACATCCATGTTGTATGTCAACTCTAATTAAAAATAAGTTTTTAAAAAAGATAAAAGAGATAAACCAGAAAAGGAAGAAAGTCAAGTCAACTATCATGTCCAAGGTCACAGAGGTGGGAAGCCCTCTCATCCGGAGAGCCTGCTGGAGGACATGCCCTGGCTTCTGGGCCTCTTGGGCCTGTGGTCACCCAGAGGGCAGAGTGGGCGGAAGCCCGGGGAACAGGCCACCCAAGAAAGGTCAAAGCAACTCATCTGCGTAAGCACAGCGCTGGGGGCAGGGACGCAAACCAGTCCACAGCCCCCGGCGAGGCCCCTTGTCTGATGGAGAAGAGGAAACGTGAACCTACGGAAAGGACTTCTCACGAGCCAGCAACCAGCGAAAAGGCTAGGGGAGCGACCCCGACATTAGCTGGTTTCTCTTCTGTTGGGCTATTAGGGATACTTATCTTCATCCCTATTCTTTCGTATACTTGCTGAATTTTCCATAATGAGCGTGACTTACTTTTATGTGCATAAAGAAAATAAAACAACAACCCATTATGAAAATTAATATAGGATTCTCCAATAAAAGGAACCAGGGTTCCTTGGAGAAATAGCTGATTCTAGAGCTGGGGCAAGAAATATGCAAAATGAGCCTCAAACATGTCGTTGTGCCAGAAAGTAAGGAAGTGCTCGTAAAACGAAGCCCCGCCAGTGACAGGAGCGTGTCAGAGAGACACAGGCACCCACTCCAAGGGCTCCCGATGGCAAAGGCAGAACACTCTGAGCGAGGAAAAGAGTAAAATCACATTGGGTTACGGCCCAAAGTATAAACATGTACGTTCGCGAGTTCATACTAATGTAAACAAATCTCTCCTGCAGAAGAGTTCCAAATTATGTATTCTCTACCCACAAGGAGGCGGAGCATAACTTTCTGCTCGGGTCTGGCTTGTTCACCGTGACTTCCTCGCCAAGAGCACAGTATGGGAAACGGGACCGAGGTTAGCTTTAGAGCTGAAAGCTGGCAAGCGGAGCTTAAGCCAGGTGACCAAGGTCAAGTCACAGTGATAAGCCATGCTGACTGCACGCACCCTTGAAATGACGTGCTCTGGGTGGCACGTGGTCTTCCTCCCAAAACCTCAGTCTAATGATGGGAAAAATTTCGGACAAAACCCAACTGAGGGACATTCCACGACACACCTTCACAGTAACTCCTCAACGCCACCAAGCTCACCGACAGAAAGGGAAGTCTGAGAAGCTGCCACAACTACGCGCCGCCTAAGGACACGTGATGCCTGCACGTCACGTGGTTTCCTGGATGGAATCCTGAACAGAAAGACGTGGAGTAAAAACTAAGGGAATATGGGTTAAGTCTGGACTCGGTTAAAAATGTAGCCACCTCTGTTCATGAAAGGTGGCAATGCTACGGGAATATGCTAATTATAGGGGAAGCTAAGTGTCGGGTACATGGAGACTGCACTATTTTTGCAATTTTTCTCTAAATCTAAAACTGTTCTAAAATGAAAAGTTAATTTTTAAAAAGTTTATTCCTTAGAATAACCCAGATATCTGTAAAGAAAAAAAAAGTCTGTTTGCTGGACTGGGAGCGAACAAGGTTATTGTATCTAACTCGTTGCCCCCAAGTCCCAGAGCGGTCTCATGGCAGTTAGATTCATTAACTTGGTATTTTCTAATGATTAACACTGATCAATAATCCTCTGGGTCTGGCCCTTGAATCAATGGTCCCATTAATGAGAATGAAAGCACCATTTTATTATCAAGCTCTGAACCTTTTGCAGAAAGGGCTTCTGGGGCTTGGGGCTTCCATTCCCTCTGCTGTGTATTGGGTTAATTAAGATTCCCACTCAGGTCCCCCCAGCTGCATGCTTATGGCTTGGAACAAAATTAGCTGGAGGGAAAGACTTTCAGAAAAATGGGCTAGAGGTGTCAATCAGGGAGTCACGCAGCTGGTCAGCGAGTCCACTAAATTTTACTGAGGCTGTAGTCAGTGCTCCGTCTCTGTTTGAAATCCACTCCCTAGACCACTCCGTCCCTACCCTGACCACCCTGTTTAAACTGTCGAGGTGCCTGTGCTCTCTGGCTTCTGCCTCTGCCTCTGCCTGGGATCCTGACCTCTGTGGATGGCGTAGCCCCGGGTCCTGGGGCATCTGGCATCTAACTGGGTGAGAAAAAAAAAGGGGGTTTTGTTGGCTGTATTTTGAGTTGTTATCATTTCATACATTATATTTTAAAGATGATTTAGGGAATTTCAAGGGTCCTTCTGACTATGTCCAACTGCTACCTTTTTTGTTGACTCCAGAGCCACAGAAGTAATTATTTCATATAACATTCTTTGTCCAGTTAACTTACAAATCTTTATTTCTGTAAGGTGGTAATGAGGCAAACTTGATCCCAGTTCATTCTTGAATTGCTCCAAGTTTCAGATTAGCATGCTCTGAGATAATGGTTTTATGACACACATTATATTGCATATAGAGAGTTCAGAACCAGGTAGTGTTAATATCATCTTACTATATTTCAAAAAGCCATAAAGACAATTGCTGTTCGCACCATTAACCAGATAATGTTAATGCAAATCACGAACCTAAATGTGAAACTCCCGGCTCCAAGATGACTCTGGAAATGAGTTAACATTCTAATTTTGGCCAACCAGTGGCTAACCTAATTTAGCTACAGGTAGACCTGAGCTGCACTCAGGTGCTTGACACACATGGAAATCAAGGGTAATACCCACACAGGAAAGAGTAATGAGCAAGTCCAGCATCAGCCGAACAAACACTTCGTTTCAAATGTTTTACCCTCATTAAAGGCATTAATATTCATGAGTAAATGATTATCTATATGAATTTCCTATGGTAATGACCCAATTCAGCCAATCCTCCCCCTTTGTAAATGGATACCCTCATCAGAGTACGGCAGGATTTTATTGTGAACAGGGCAGTATATCAATTTTAGGGATTTATTACCAGTTTGTGGGCATGGTCAGAAGGTGAGTTCATTCAAGGCTTCTGTTGCAATTTACCCTTTGGGCCGTCCCCACTGCACCGAGGCCGAGAGCCTGACACGTGGCGGGCGCTCAGCGACCTCTGATCTGTGGGAAAGCCGGTGCCCAGGCGAATGGCCAGGCTGCTCCAGGCGGGGGGCACAGAGAAAGGCCAGCCCCAGCGGTTGCAGGGACCAGAGCAGCCCTCCTGGAGGACGTGGGACAGGGCTGAAGCCCAGAGGAGGGGAAGTCTGGGGACTGCGGGAAAGTTGTTCAGAGGGCATTTCAGAGAGAGGAAGGAGAGACAGACAGAGGTAATGGTGTAGGGAAGTGATAAATGGGGTGTGACTTTCATAGAAGATGAAGTGCTCGGTGAAGGGGGTCACCTGTGGGCTTGTCACAACAGCACCCTCTTTCGGAAGAAATGTCCTACCCCAATTCCGATGTTTTTAGTGAAAACTGCAATATTCCTCCAATGCGAGCTGGCTCCCTGGCCACCCGCTTTGATGGGCGGCACCCGTCTGCTTCACGGAGTATTGGAGGTGGGATGAGGCTATCAGTTCAATCTCTCTCTCTCTCTCTCTCTCTCTCTCTCTCTGGGAGGCAAGCTTTAAAAAAAAAAAATCCTTATCCGAGGATATGTATATTGATTTTAGAGAGAGAAGAAGAGAGAGAGAAACATTGATGTGAGAGAGAAACATCTATCGGCTGCCTCCTGTACGCCCCCCAACTGGGGCCCCAACTGGGAAATGAACCCGCAGCCTTTTGGTGTATGGGACGCTGCTCCAACAGACTGAGCCACCCGGCCAGGGTGAAGCTGAGTTTTGATATAAACCTGGAGCTGTAGCGGGTGGCCATGCTCTGCCACGTGTATTGGAGAAATGCCGGTGTGTCTGTCTGCCTGGGAAGGCTGTTCACTGCGCGCCCTGGTCCGTGGGGGCCTGGTGCCACCCTCCATGGGAACACCTCTGAGAAGCCCTCCCTCCCACTCAAGAGAAGAGGAGCCGGCTTCCGTGGCATGGTGTCAAGTTAGGGGTTTTCAGTGCGCCTGCAGCATGTGTCTGGGTTAGGCAGAGAAGGCCCCCGGTCACTGCACAGAGCCGTGCCTCGGAGCCAGCGTTGGGCTCCCAGATCCACGTTCTGTGACACTGATGGAGAGTGAGGAGGAGGAAGCCAAGAAGGAGATGCATTCGTTTCACGGCTTCCTGCTCTTTGCTAAGGTCACTGGGCTGATCGCATGTGGGCAATGAGAACTCTTCCCCTACCTACCACATGTGCGCAGCAAAGGAAATTCCCAGTCCCCACAACTGATGGATGCTGTCCCTCTCGGTCAGTATTGCCAGAAGAGGGGTTCGGAGCTGGACTGTCCTCCCCCACTTACTGTGGGGATTCTTCTGTCTGCATCCCAGCTCCGCCTAGCTGTACTGCCCACTCTGATGCCCCACGGTCCCTGACGATGGGGGTGGGGGTGCATGGCCCACTCCGGACACAGGCCCAGACCTGCGCTCCTTCAGCTCCACTACAGGTGTTCCCCATCCCAAGCAAACCAACCTGAGAACGACGATCTGGGCATTGGAGTGCCCGGACAAACCACACTGGCTGTAGGCTTCTGGAAGAAGCGGGGCCTCCCACTTAGTTTTCTTGTTTGTTTGTTTGTTTGTTTGTTTTGTTTGCAGGGGGTAGGGTGGCGAATGCACTCTGGCTTTGCTTAACCCCTCTGAGCCGCAGCTTTCCCATCTGCAAAATGGGAAAGCAGTGACTATCTGCAGGGAAGCTTTAAGAGCAAAAAGAGAGATGCTCTGTGAAAAGGCACAAGGAGACACCTGGCACGTTGGAGGCATGTGTAACTGGCAGTCTCTCCCTGTCCCGGCAGGTCCCCGGGATTCTGACAGCTAAAACTGCTCAGAGAGGTAGCCTTCTCCACTTCAGCCTCTGCTTTTCATCCTAAGTGGGTAACGCCCCCTCCTGTGTGTCTGGCTATCTTGGTGACTTCAACCCTTCTCTTTGGGGCCCCTGCGAGCCCCGCTCCCTCCAGGTACTGCAGCCACCCTGCTCTTTGTCTTCCCGGCTCCCCACCTCCCCCACAAGGGGCCCCCTCCCCATCGCTCACCCCGACAACCTCAAAGGCCTATTTATTTGCAGACTAACTTCCTGGTGGTTTAATATTCCCTTGAATTACTGTACAATCTCTTTCAAGTTATATTTGATTATTTTTCACATTTAAAAACATGAACACAATTACCCAACGAAGGCATGCGCTGTTACAGTCAGAAATAAAATAGCGCTGCAATACCGTCTATGCATCTTAGACAAGTAGTCAGTCCCGGGAAATGATGTCTGCAGCCTGCAGGGAGACCTGCAGTGACAGGCACCATGTGAATGCATATGAGACAATAAATAGTTACAAAGGGAGAGGATGCTGAATAATTAATTTGCCTGCCTCTCCAGGCATGTTCGTTATAAATCTGTCCCAGAGGTTCATTTGTTGTTGTTGTTGTTGTTGTTGTTGTTGTCATCTTAACGCAAGCAAATATTTAAAAGTAAAGAATAAGTAATGTCCAGGAAGGAGAGACATTGAAGGAAAACAACAGTGCGGGGGAGACAGAAGGTTCTGGGCGGGGAGGGACCCAAGGCTGCTGTGCCGTGGACTGGGACGCTCTGGCACTCGCTCAGGAGGTGGGTGTGGTCAGGACAGGGTGGGGTTGGTTTGGGGGCGCATCTAAGCATTAGGTATTCAGACTGAATTAATGCCTGGGACTTCTTACCTGGGCCCGAGCCCATGTGTAGCTGGAGGAGGAAAAACCCACAGGGGCACATTTAGAAAGTTCTAGAACTCTCCTCTCTTCCCTTGGTACTACAGGCTCTCCAAGAATCACAGGGTAAGTGAAAGATTATATGCGATCCCATCCAGACGTGGCTTTGATTTAAACCCCGCGGCTGAAGAGTTTTTACTACCTTTCCGGGTGACTTGTCTTGCGTCTTGTGGGCCTGACGGTGGGGAAGCCCTTCCTGTGGAGTTCCGGGATGCCCGTGTCGGGCCCGCGTTCCTCTGGCTGTTCCCCTAAGAGCCAAGAAAAGTCCAGGCACTTCTGCCTACTGCCTATGTATATATACGAAACCAGAGATCGAGTCTCACCCATTCCTTCTCCCTGCTCCCGGGCCGGAAAGGCCCCAATCTGAGGTTCCGTTGGGTTCAGCAGCTGCCGTCTGAAATGTGCTCCCGGCACTGGCCCTTCATTCCTCAGGCACGGTCTCCGCGCTGCGGGTGTGTTTCAGGGCCGCCGCCTTTATCAGAGGCGGGCTTTGCAAACATTTCCTTTCCCCCTGGGGTTTGCCTTTTCCTTTCCTTAACAATGTCTTTCGGAGCAGAAGTTATAAAAGCTGACGAAACCCAATTTACTAACAGAGTACGAGTAGAATGAGAAAACGGTACAAAACTTTGGAAAAGCCCAAGGTGCCATTTTCCTAAAAAGTTAAGCATTCACCTGTTGCACGACCCAACACGTCCACTCCCAGGCATTTGCCCAGGAGAAACGAAAACATGTGTCCATATAAAGACTTGCACATGCATATTCCCTCTGCTGTCACAGGCTTTGCGGGCCTGGGACGCTGAAGACAACGACTGTCAAGGTCTAGGTGCTGTGTGCACACAGTCAATGCTCAGAAGTTGCAGGCTCCCCAGCTCTGTCTTTTAGGCTCCTCCCTGCTTCTTGAGGGCAATTCCCGTACTCCTGAGGACCCCACCCCTCTTAGGTCTAGAAAGGCAGGGTGGTGGTGAGGGCGTCAGCCCGGGGCCACCTGCAGCTCTGCCGACTAATAGCCGAGGGATCTGGGGACATGAGGTGGCTGCGCAGTCCCCAGTCTCCCCCACACCTGACATGGAGAAGAACTGAGGACAGCCCCCCTGGGGGCTGTGAAGGTTGAGAGCGAGGGGTGTACATGTTCTGCCTGCCCTTTCTCAGGGGCGTTTGCACGCTCTAGGGGAGCCAGGGAGCACGGTCTGCAGGAGGGACGCGCAGACACAGGAGGGTGGAGGCACTCGGGAGCAGCAGGCGGTGGGACTCAGTGGCACTCAGAGTAGCTGTGAGTCACCACTTACTGGGGACCCCTTGTCTGGCAGGAGGAGGACAATCATTTATCCCCACTTCACAGCCTGCAGGGGAGGTGCAGGCGGGCTGGGCTGAGCGGGGGAGGGGCAGCTTGGCGTGAGGAGGGTCTGTGCCCTGAGGCGGTCTCCACCCCTGCGGACGCGGATCCAGGGTCTGGGATGAGGGGACCTGGGGGAGGGACCCACTGCTGCGTGGGGCAGATTCAGGCTGACGTTTGGCAGCATCTGCCTGGTCTCAGAGACATTCTCCTTACCTGTCAGAGAGGGCAGCCTGGTGCCAACCCAGGGGTTTGAAGGCATTTATGTGTCCCTTTATTTCATATTCTCGATGGACAGGCAGCCCTGGGAGCAGC
The DNA here is from genome assembly GCA_004026545.1 of Mormoops blainvillei. Lineage (NCBI taxonomy): Eukaryota > Metazoa > Chordata > Mammalia > Chiroptera > Mormoopidae > Mormoops > Mormoops blainvillei. The sequence continues at coordinate 12,699 of PVJD01017107.1, forward strand.
CACCTCAGAGCACCCTGGGAGAAATCCCCAGCAAGCCATCGGAGTGGAGGGGCACCTAGTCCTGGGACCAGTAATTTGCACACTGTCGCTACGCCCCATTCCTCGCACCCAGGGAAAATGAATTTGCACAGACGTGGGAGAAATGGTCCTGGACCGTCCAGGTCGGAGATGGCCCTGCCCCGGGACCCTGTGCTCGGTGGGGTGTTCAGGCCTGGAACCCCTGGGAAGGCAAGGAGGGTTGGAGGAGGGTTAACACTGCGTCCTGGGGCTGCCCTGACAGGTTCTTATGAGCCTTCGGTGTTTCAGCGCCAGAGGTCAAAGGTCACTTCAGACAAGGGGGTTAATATCCAAAATATATAAAGACCTTATGCAACTCAACATCAAAACAAACAAAGAAACAAGTAATCTGATTACAAAATGCTCAGAGGAGGTCAATAGACACTTCTCCAAAGAGGACACACGGACGGCCAACGGACACCTGGAAAGATGCTCAACGTCACTAATCATCAGGGAAATGCAGGTCAAAACCATGATGAGACATGACCTCACACCAGTTAGGGTGGTTTTTACCAAAAAGAGAAGACGTAACAAGTGTTGGTAACAATGTGGAGGAAAGGGAACCCTTGTGCACTGTTGGTGAGAAGGTAGATTCCCCCCAAACTAAGAAGTTATTCCACAGCTGGGTATTTATCAGAAAAAATAAAAAACACCAATCCAAAAAATATATGCACCCTAGGTTCATGGCAGGTTTACTTACAATAGCCGGGATGTGAAAGCAACCCAACTGTCCATCGATAAATGAGTGCATAATGAAGATGTGGTGCATATATAAAATGGAATATTACTCAGCAATGAAAAAGAATAAAATCTTGCCATTTGCAATATGGGTGAACTGAGAGAGTCTTATGCTACATGAAATACATCAAGCAGAGAAATACAAATACCGCTGATCCCACTTACATGTGGAATTTTAAAACAATAACAACAACAGAAACCAGGGAGAGACCCATAGATACAGAGAACAAACCAATGGTTGCTAGAGGGGAGGAGGCGGGTGGATGGGTGAAACAGGTGAAAAGGAAGAAGAGGCGCACACTTCCAGCTATAAAATAACAAAGTCACAGGGATGTAACGCACAGCATTAACGATAGAAGCAATAACACCATAGTAACTTTGAATGGTGACAGACAGTTACTAGACAGGCACCATGGTGATCACTTCATAGGGTAGACAAGCGTCTGATAACTATGTTGCACTTGAAACTAATATGATATTGTACAGCAACTATAACTAAAAATTAAATTTAAAAAAGTCACTTTAGAAACCCGACCCCACAGAGATGTCACAATCCAACCTCCCACACACGCGTGGGTAATTGGAGTCTGAAACTAGTGCCCACGGCTGGAACCCTGATGCGAGGCGATGGGCGGGAGGCAGTGAAAGGAAGAGACACAGAGCCGGGGGTGGGTGATATGGCTGGTGGGATGCCATGGGTTTGGAAACGGCCGAGGCTGCATGCCACGGAGGACGAGGGTCTTCTAGAGCACCCGGGTGGGGCTGGTGAGGTCCCAAAAGCTCCCTGCACCCCTCCATCCCATGCTAGTAGGTATCAGCCATTAGAAGCCGCCAGAAGAAGCTCTCAGAGCCAGTGTCACAGGTCATGGGGAAACGCCCCCCTTGGAGCAGGCAGCCCAGGGCATGCCACATGCACAGACAACCGGGCCAGGGCCTGGCCTGACACACCCCAAAGCCACCATCCCTCCTGCTTCCCCCAACCAAGGCTCAGGGTCCTCAGTGGGACCCCGAGGTCCCGCCTCCCCTTTCCAGACCCCGAGAAGCCTCCTCCGGGACAGAAGTCTGCCCATGGAAGCCCGCCCCAGCTGAGAATCGAGATGCGGTGAATCGATCGTGTCTTACTGCGGCCGCCTTTGCTCCCAAACTGCCAAGTGTGTCATCACCGCCCTCCCGGCCGCTCGAGCCTGACTTACCTGCAAGAGAGAACACAGATGGGGATGACAGACAGCTTCCCTTGGGACCCGCACGGCCTCTGGGACTGGACCAGCGAGCCCCTGGTACCCGAGGACAGTTGGCTCCAGAAAGGCCTCCCTGGCAGGGTAGAGCCACCAGTGTAACCCGCACCTTCCCTCATACTCGGACCATGACCAGGTCTACGGCCTCAGAGAAATGTGAGGGGCACAGAGGTCTGCAGAGAGGCTCTTCCCGGGGCCCAGGGTGCCGGGCAGTCCGTGCCCGCGGGTCGGCACCAGCGGGAACACACCTGGGGGCCATCGCAGCGACTTTCACTTTCAGGACTGAGTGGCGCGGACGGCCGCTGCGTGGGTCTTTTCCTTGAGGAAGGAACAGCAGGGGCCAAGATACCTTCCCGTTACTCAGCTGCCAGGGGTGCTGTGGTTTACCTCTGCACAGCTGCAAGCCAAAAGGAATCTGCCACTGCCAGCTGGGGTTTGCATTCTCCTGTACAGGTGCTGCGCCCCCGCCCGGCGCCGCTGCCCAGGGAGGCAGCCCAGTCTGCTCGTTCCGTGCGGAGCCGCTCATCACTGTGTATCTGTCCCTGGCAGGTCCTGACTCCAGGGCACCTCCCAATCCCTGGCAATGGCAAGACAGGGCTGAGGGTTTCAATACCAAGGCTTCTCCCCAAATACGTATATGGACATGCCCAGCAGACACTGGATCTTTAACAAGCGTAGCTCGGTGCTGACTGTTATATCCTCGGTGTGTAAATGGAGGAACAAACACACTTCTGTGGCCAGAGGAGCTGAACACTGACTGTCATGTTTCCCCCCTTACCACGATCAATTTTAAGCCACCTCTGGATACTGACGTGCAGTTTGGGAGCACCCTCAACGAGGGGCACGCGGCCCAAGCCACAAGGCACGTGTTTGCCTGAAATTCAAGGTGGGCAGCTCTGGGTTCACGATCACAGATCTATCTGACCGCTCCGCACCCTGCTGATGCCCTTCTAGCAGCAGCCTGGGTTAGAGGGTCTTCTTCCCTGCCTGCCTCCTCGCAGAGCTGATATGCTAACATGCATTGTGATTCTAGTGTCCACCCCTCACTGGCCATCGGGCCGCTGACCCTCTCTCAGGACACGGAAACAATGTGCATCTGGTACTTGGATCAGCCACTCAGGAGTCACCCTTGGCACCTCCCTGGTCCCCATTTCCATGCTGAATCCATCACCAAGTCCTATTGATTTTATTTTGTGAATCTCTCTGGAATTCACTGTCTTCGACCAGGTCCCCCATCATCTGTGGAAGTGATGACTGGTGCTCAAGCAGCTCTTTTGGGCCACGAGTAGCAGCCATGGACTAACACTGGCAGGACAGGAAGAGAGAAATAGCCAAGTTCCTCACAATTTCTTTAAGCTGCCATACCGACTCTATACAAACTACCTCCTGCCGCTTTTTACGTGTGAGAGACATAAACCCCATGATCTAACGTAATGTTATTTTGGAACTTGGTCACGCGCAGCTGAACCCATCCAACTGAACCAATCACTGAGGTGGAGAGAAGGGATCTGATCTGTGAACAGGTGTGCACCAGGTGGAGCGTGCTGGCCTCTTGATTGGGAAAATGCTTGGAGTGGGAGATGGGGGGCTGGGGAGAGGTGGGTTCGCCAGGAGAGAGTGGGCCAAGGGGACCTGGGAGGGGAGTTGTCACAAACACAGGTGGCTGGGCAATTACTGAGCACGGCCTCTACCTCAGACACTCTTCACGACACACACCCTTACGCGTCTGGCTCCGTTATTTCCATTTTACGAGTGAGAAAAGTGAGCTTAGGAAAGTGAAGGAACTTGCCACGGTCGCGCACTTCGTGGTGGAGGCAGGAGCCATGCCCAGAAGCCTGGCTCCCTGGCCTGGCCCTAACCCCGTCACATCCGGAGGCATGTTTATTTTACCTACATACCTAACACTGGGTATTTTATATAAAATGTGCCGATTTTTCACATTGTTGACGGTCAGCCTGGAAGAAACGGAGAGGCCCTCTGACTGGAAGGCGTTATTATTATTACTCTTCAGTAGCGGTGGTAGTAACAGTGGCAGCCAGAGCGTCTTTGGTGGCACAGACTCTCGCGTGGAACCTTGGGAAGAAATAAGAGGCAGGCTGCTCCAAGCGAGGCAGAGCGTCCACCCCAGAGAAAGCTTGCTTGCTTTCCTCTGCGTCTCTCTGTGTCTTGCGGAGGAAACCCTCCGGACATGGGCACACTGTTGCTCTATCCTCTGGATCCCAGGTCCCGGGCCTTCTCCGGGCTGCTGCCGCCCTCTGCTGGCCACGGCTGGAATTGTCCCAGATGAAGGAAGCGCCAGACTGGGACAGAGGGTTGCACTGCCACTTCCTCAGGGGCTGCACTCCTACTGCTGTCATTGTTGTGTGGGGAACGGCCACAGGACTTGCCAGGAGCTGACAGATTTTATGCCGGGAAGAGACCGTTTTATGCAGGGCCAGGCTGCCCCCAGGAGCTATGCACAGGGTTGCTCTGGGTGCCTGGAGTGGGATGGAGAGAGCGGAACAGGACAGCCTGGGCTGGGAGGGGGCCAGGAAGAGGAGGAAGAGGAGGAAGGCCTAAGATAGGGGCGGGGACGACCTTATGGCTTTTAAGTGGCATGCCTACATCCCAAATACAGCAATTATTACCCTTATTCTCAGAAGCTGCCACTCAGAATGGTAAAAATAATTTCTATACCGTAACCATCAAGACCTTGGGCTTCAGGGCCGAACTGTCCGCATTCGCGTCTCAGACGCTAGATGTGTGACCCTGGCACGTTACTTAACGTCTTCGGGGCCCACTTTGTCATCGGAAACCGGGGATGCTGCAGGCCGCAGGGGGTGGCTGAGAGGAGCCCAGCTGGTAGCAAATGCAATTACTGTCCAAAACACACCAGGTGACAGCTGCAGGGCTTTGAACCTGGTCTGGCTGCCTTCCTACGGGACTGAGAGCCCAGAATGAGGGTCCTCGAAAGTGGGCTAAAGTTATAGGTGGCGTCCTCCTTCTCCGAAATGCAAACAATAAACTTGTCGACACCGGTGCCCTCTGGTGGCCATCTCAGCTCCTGCCTGAGACCTCTGAGCTGGGCCCCCACCTCTGAGAGCCGCTTTTCCTCACCCTTTGGGCACCTCAGCTCTCCCTGCTTTGAGCTGAACAGAGACAGTAGAGAGTAGACAAACCTTCCTCTCAGAGTCCCTGCACCATTTTGTTGGACATTCGTTTATTCAGTAAACATGAATGGAATGCTTTTTCTGGGCCCGCCACCCCTAAAAGGGGCAGTCAGCAGTGAATAAAAGAGACGGTCAATCTGCCCTCCTGGAGCTTACGCTCAAGTAGGGGTGAAGAGAGCCAGGAAGTCGGTATGCAAACAAGGACAAACTACAGTCTGGGGGGTATAGGACCCGCCTCGCAGGTGGCCCGCGCTGTAGGGAGAGGGTTCCGTGTGTAGCAGGTGTTTATGGGAGGAGCTCCCTTCCTGCCCCGTCTCATGCCTCCTGAGAGCCAGCCTCTGCTCTCGCGTCAGCGCTGGCTGGTAGTCAGACCGTGTCCCTTTTGTCTCCAAAACCTCCACAGGCTCCTGTCATGCGCACAGTAAAAGCCACAGCCCTTCCCAGGACCCACAGGCCACAGGCTTTTGTCCTCCGGTCACCTCCCCCAGGCTCTCTGACCTTGGCACCTGCCTGGTTGTGCCCTGGCTGTTTCTTCTGCTTCCAGCGCTGACCTCCCAGGCACCTGTACTCCCGGCCCCCATACAGCCACTCGGAGTCACCATGAACGAGGCCTCAGGGACCACCCTAGCTAAAATTTCAGTTTTACCTCTACATAACTTTTTCTTTGTTCTTACGACTGGATGTCCCACTTATTTTTCTTACCTATGCTATGTA
>PVJD01017108.1:0-18586 GCA_004026545.1 Mormoops blainvillei
AAAAGGCTGGGAGGCTGGAGACCCAGGGAAAATTTGATGTTGTAGCTCAAGCCCAACCACAGTCTCAGGGCAGAATTCCTTCTTCCCTGGGGACCTCAGGCTTTTCTTTTAAGGCCCTCAGCTGGTTGGATGAGGACCACCAACAATATGGGCTTTAATCAAATTTGACTGACTTAAATACATCTAAATATTGATTCACAGCAACATCTAGACTGATGTTTGATCAAAAACTGGGTACTATTGTACATACACCATTGGAAGAAGAAGAGGCACACTACCAATAAAACAGAACTGAAAGCCCAGAAATAAACCCACACTAATATTTCACAAAGGAACCCAAAACACACAATACAGAAAGGAAAGCCTCTTCAATAAATGGTGTTGGGAAAATTGGAGAATTACATGCAAAAGAATGAAACTACTTCTATTTGATACCATATACAAGAATTAACTCAAACTGGCTTAAAAACTTAAATATAAAACCTAAAACAATAAGATACATAGAAGAAAACGTAGGTTCTAAATTATGGACCTTTGTTTCAAAGGAGCTTTTCTGAACTTGACACCAAAAGCAAGGGAAGTAAAATAAAAGCAAAAGTAAATGAATGGGGCTACATTAAACTAAAAATGTTCTGCACAGCAGAAGAAACCATTAACAAAACAAAAAGTAACTAACCAAATATAAGAAGATATTGCAAATTATACCTCTATTAACGGGGAACATCCAATATATATAAAGAACTCATACAACTCAACGACAACAAAAAACAAAGAATCCAATTAAAAAATTGGAGAGGGCCCGAGCAGATGCTTTCCCCAAGAAAACATACAAGTGCTCAACAGATAGATACTTGAAAAGATCTTAAACTTCATTTGTTATAAGGGAAATGCAAATCAAAACCACAATGAGATAGTACCTCACGCATGATAGAATAGCTATTATCAGTAAGACAAGAAATAACAAGTATTGGAAATGATATGGTGAAAAAAGAACCCTCATTCACTGCTGATGGGAATGTAACCTGGTACTGCTGCTATGGAAACAGTCCAACCTGTTGGCATCTCTGGGCCATATTGGAAGAAGAAGTGTTGTCTTGGACCACACATTAAATACACAAACACTACTGAAAACTGATGAGCAAAAAAAGATTTTAAGTAAATTTATGATTTTATACTGGGCCGCATTCATAGCCATCCTGGGCCACATGTGGGTTGTGGGTTGGACACCTCTGATAGGAGTTCCTCAAAAAATTAAGAATACAGCTACCACATGACCCAACAATTCCTCTTCTGGGTATCTATCTAAAAAATTTGAAGACATTTATTCATAAAGATATACATGGGTGGGCAAAAGTAGGTATACAGTTGTTGGTATGGAAAACAATACAATAATTAATAAATAATAATACAAGAATAAACTGTTTTGTGTATCACAACTGTAAACCTACTTTTTCTTGTCCCTGTAGGTGCCCCTATGTTTACTGTAGTATTTTTCATGGTAGCCAAGCCATGGAAACAACCAAGTGTCCTTTGATGGATGATTGGATAAAGATGATTAGATGGAGACACTGAAGACATTTAATTTGACTTGGTTAGAGGTTCACTGGGCTAATGAGCTAGAGTATAAGTCAGGCAGTTAGGTGTCAATTTTTGAATAAGGAACACAAGAAGTGTGGCTATTTTTACACAAGACAGTTGCATAGGAATGGAATTACAGTTTCCCTAAAGGCAATAGGATCATTGCAACCAAGTTTTTCATGTTAAACAGATTTTACAGTCACTTGAAATATTATCTCCACTATGGGCTTCTTTCTATTTAACATATTTTCTGTCAGAGGGTTGTAATTTGCAAGAACTTAAAGAGGTTAAATGGGGCTTGAAAACTGGAGAGCTTTGTTTATTTGTTGGTTTAAAAAAGACTTTCTTAAGTTTAAAAAAAAAACAATGTTCTCAGATCATTATTATGTCAAAGAGGCCTAATTTAATAATCCATTTTTTAAGCGAAAGCCTGTGCTATTCAGATACATGAAGATAATCTGCTCTGAGAGCGATGCAGGGGACAGAGAGAGGTTCAGAAAGGGAGCCGCACTCACCTGGCTTGGGGAATTGAGAAGCAGAGGCTGGCCGTTGAGAGTTAATTTGCATATCTTTGGCAACTTGGCTAGTTTCACAATTATGTTAAAGAGATGTGCTGCCCCAGAGATGGGTAAGACTTTAACCCTGAGGTAGGACAGTTGGGATGGGAGCTTGCTGTGCCTGTGTGAGCACTTGGAAGCAGTTCACTCCACTCACAGGTCACACCTGCCCAGACTGACAATGGCAGCCAGAGAAAGGCAGAAGATAAGGAAAACAGGCAGATGTAACCCATCGTGTGAAGAACTGAAAAAATGGGGTTATGGAGGAAGCTCTGGGACGGGATTTAAACCATCCCATGGCAGCCATTCTTGGCTCTTGGCCATGTGGCTTGGGAAGAAGAAGGGCTCTTGACCCTGCAGTTTGGAAGGGAGTAGATGAGCCACGAGGAAGGGATGGTGTGGCAGCTATGAGGCTCTCTTGCTCCTGCTCTGTCTCTTGTGCGCTCACTCTTGGTCATGCGGGGGGTAGTAGGAATGGACAGGCATGCTGTCTGTAGTAGGGATTTCTACCATGTGGCTTGGAAGGAGAAGTAAGTAAGCAGCTATGTAGGTTCTAGTGAGGACGGAGGCCATGTGGGCTGGACTAATAAGAAAGGAGATGCCACTGCTGTGATTGTGCCAGCTCTAGCTGATTCTGGAGCTGCAAAGGAATTTCCTGCAAGATCCTTACCTGCTAAACCTGGATTTTACCTGGACTCTAGGGACTTGTGCCTTTTTTGGACTATTATATGGAGGCTGATGAGATAACAGGGAAACTTTTAGGGTGTTGTGGCTAGTAGCCTGGTGGAGAGCATGGAAAGTGCTGGGTCTCATGGGTGCTGAGGTTCTCTAAGCTGTCCCAAGGTTGAAATGTTATAAATAAAGACCTGCTCCTTCCAGCATTTATTCTTGGGTCTTATGCCACGGCAACACATGAATGGGCCCTGGTCTGCTCAGTAACAAGAACAATGTTTGGCTTAAGTTTTGAACTTCAAGAAGAATCAACAATTCCATTTCCACCTGCTCCTGGTGTTGAATTGAATTTGTATTCAAAGATTTCCATATGAGTAGTAAGATGGACAGCAAGAGCGTGACATAAACGGTTGACTAAAAGAAGCCTACCACTGTATTCAACAAGTTCTGCTTGTAGAAAGACCAGGGTTGGTATACTTCTCTCTGAAGGGCCAGGTAGTAAATATTTTAGGCTTTATGGGTCAGATAGTCAGTTGCATCTATTAACTATGCTGATGTAATATGAAAGCATCCCCAGACAACACATAAACAAATGGGTGTGGCTGTGTGCCAATAAAACTTTACTTAAAAAACAGGTGGTGGGTTGGACTCAGCTTGCAGGTTGCAATTTGCCAACCCAATTAGATTAATAAGTGAATAATATCAAGTGTGACACACAGTGCACAAACATTTGTTTGCATATTCTTTCTCTTCTTGCTTCTTTGATATCCCTCTAATATGAGAAAATCCCTGCCATCCTTCCTTAACATTTATTCTGGAGATAATTACACTGAGCTTTGCATTGAGCTATTGATACAGCATTTAGAATTGCTAATGCATTTTTTTAAGCACATGGTATATTTCATGGGACTGTTTATAGTAAAGTTTTGACTGATTGGTTTGTTTATTTATTGATTGAACAGTCCTTCTGTCAGGTGGGATAAAGGGCTGCTCAGCTAGGCTAGTTAAAATTACAGATTTGGCAGGTGTTTAAGCTTGTAAACAAAAGGCCCAAGGGGATGAGTGAACCTTTCCCCTTGCACCTGTGGCCTGCTGGCACTCAGCATTCCTCTCATTGCCCACCATGTGCCAGCTCCAGGAGGCAAAGTGCACACGTTGTGACACATCACAAGCTGTTGTCTTGCCTCTTACAAAATCAACTGAGCACAGTATAGGGCATGAAACTGAACCAGCAAGTTCTACTTATGACAATAATCATGGACTTTCGTTGGTATTATACCAGTGGCTATCCTCAGATAGACTGTGATACATGTGCCAGGAATGTGGTTTAGAGGGAGGGCAATGTTCCCCTTTATTTCTCATGAACCCATTACCTTCTTTCCATCTGTATACCACAACTCTAGGTGCAAGTTACCGTCCTTTCTCTTAGGCTTCCCAAATCCTTTCCTGATGGTTTCTCTGAGCCTTCTTACCTCACACTAATCATTTCTCTACACTGCAGCCAGAGTGGCTTTTTAAAAATGCGGTTCTTATCATGTTATTGAATGACTTCCTTTTTTTTTTTTTTTGCTTCACACTTGCTCTTAGGAAAAAGCCAAACCATTATCACAACTTTCTTTCAAGACTATGCATGCATGGGCCCCAGGTAACGTCTGCAGCCTCGTCTAACTCCATTCTCTCCCATGTGCATGTGTTTCAGTCACGTTCGCGTTGTTTAGTTTTCCCAATGCTGGCTCCCATCTAGGAACATTTATTCCTTTACACATGCTATTATACTCTTGATCGTCTGTGTACTCTTTTGATTTCTTAAATTGAAAAGATCTATAATTTGCTGTAATTTGGCCTATGACATCACATTTTATAGAGTCTCAACTTGTTCTAACAATCATTGCAATTCTGATATGTAATTCATGAAATTTAGTAATTGTTGTTTCCTGGAAGTAGTCTAGGAATGTGAAGAAGAAATTCAATGATTTTAATCAACAAGATACATATACTTAGTCTTAGGAAATACCAGTTAAAAAGTCCTTGAAAGAAGTGTTGCCAGTAACAATAACTTCCAAAATTTGGCAAATCTGAAAATTTGCATGGTTAATTGGGTTGAAAAAAAACTACTTTCATGTAAAATATATAGAAAATTGAGTCAAATGTAGGTCCATGTTGGTTATGATTTGTTTTGTACTTGGTTCAATTTCTTATCCAAGAAACAAACCTGTTACCCAAGCTTCCCCAATCCATAAATGTGGAGGTCAAGCAACTCTTTATGTTCCCCAGAGGCTTTTATGAAAGTATAGAGACTTCAACCAACATAATTTCCTGGAATTCCTTCTTTTGGTAAAACGAAGTTGCAGATATCTGATGTGATTTTGAAATAATGATATTTTCTCCCCCCCCCCCCACAAATGGGTGCTATAAGGTTCCTAGCGGAACAGTGAAGAATGAATTGAGCCCTCAAAAATTTATACTGAGGATGAGAGGCTAATTCTTATCAGGAGGAACTCCTGTGTATCAGTTGATATTATTCTTTTAGTGTTATGGTAGTTGGCAATTTATTCAATTAGAAAAATATGATAAAATGAATGAAAATAATAAGCATGATAGAGCTTTTTAATTTTTGATCCTAAAATATATTTTATGAAATTTATAAATTTTATAAAATTTAAAAACTGATATTCCTTTTTAAAAATTATAATGTTACAAATTCCTAAAGGTACCAAGACTGCAAGGAGAGAAGGCAGGCGCTGAGGTATGATGGTAAACAGTAATGCTTCATTTGTTCACTTACAGTAATTTTTTTAAGCACCAGAAGTTATATTATCTATTTGAAGCTTTTCATCTTAAGAACTTGAGAGTATTTCTCACTTGACATTATTTGAGTTTACAATCTTCTGAGGATTCCAAGTAGAATATTGGCAGAATGAAAAGAGCTGTGGCTTTATTGCTGGAAAGCCTACTTTCAACTCACAGCATTCACACTGCTTGCTATCCTCCCCAAACTCAATTAGCACATTCAAGGCTCATTTTTGCTATCAGTTGAATGGGGACCCTCATGCCTACCTCAGAGAATGATTTATAAATTAGGGGAGCCAAGACACAAAAACGTTCTTTGTAAATTATAATGTATAACAAGTTGTCACCTCAAAAGAAGCAGAAATGATGGTCTATTTTTTGAGAACTTATAGGAGTTGAAAATATCAAAGTCCTGATCTGAGGGAGTTCAGTTGATAACAGAAGAGTAGAAAACTCAAATTTGTTATCATCTGTCAAAACTTTTAAATCAATCAATTCTTGATATCTGCACTGTTTGAGTAGCCACTGAACATCGTTATAGTTTTGAACCACAAACTTTAATATTCTACAAATGGATCCTGTTAAGTTGGGAAGAAAGAGGGGAACCAAGGAAAATAGCATCACTATAATCTCTAACCTCTCTGCCTAAAGAATGTGTTCATGTACAGTATGTCATGTTAGGTAGCACTGTTTACCTTCCTCTTCATACTTAGAAGACTAGTTCCACACAAATCCATTGAGATGTGACACTTTCTGCTGTTTTGTAATTTACTTGTTCACATTCGACTTAATACATAATATTTAGAACTTTTTAAATAATCCAACAATAAATTTTAAAAATGTATTTTTGACAATAATTTGAAGAGTGGTATGAAGTTTCCAATGGTAAATGAGGAAAACCATAACACTTTCAATTTCGTTGTCCTAAATTTCTATAATGTAAAGAAAAAGGCTTAACAGCTCAATATATCTACTAGAGATGAAAAGTAAAAATGACTAACTTAAGTGCTTTGAAGTTAGAATCTAGATATTATTTTTTCCATCTATTATCATTGACTGTCATAGTCTGTTATATAGTTGATACTTAATAAATATGTTAAAATTAATAATTAATCTTAAATCCCATTCTTCTTCCCTAGTAAGTCCAACTGGAACTAATACTTGAAATCTTATAGCATTAAAAAAAATACATACCTTATCAATTTATTAAATAAATGTTTCGAGTGTCATATATGTTCCCAAAACTGTATTAGACACTGAGGACAAGGTAGAGAAAAAGGGGACAATAATCAAGGCCTTTAGGGAGATTTTATTCTAGAGGAGAGAGACAGTAATGAAATAAATAAGATAACAAGTATGATAATTAGTGAAAAATGCTATAAAAGCTAAACAAAGTAGTGAGGATAGGGAGGGCTGATGTGCAAGGACAGTTCATGTCATAAGGAGGTCAGAATAAGTCACTTTGAGAAAATAGTAAGAGGAAATGAAGGAATGTTTCCAGCAGAGAAAATAGCGAGTACAAATGACTTGTGTCTGGGGGAGTTCTTGCTTGCCCCCTCGAAACAGCAGAGAACTCCATAAGCACGGGTAGTGAACACAGGAAAGGATATTAGGAGATGAGGTAAGAGAAGCAACGAGGACGCAGATCATGTGGGCTGCTCTGACAACTCTGGTTTTTACTCTGAGTGTGATGGAGACCATGACAAGTTTTGAGCAGTGAATGAGATGATCTTCCTTATGCTATTACAGGATCATCTGATAGCTCTGCTGCACATTGGTCGAAAGGGAGTCACACATGGAAGCAGAAAGACCAGCTGGGGGCTATTGCAATAACCCCAATGAGAGATGGTGGGGATGCAAAAGAAGTGATGAAAAGTGGAATTTTGGGGGGATATTTTCAAGGTAGAGCAAGTAGGTCTTTTAAAATAAATTGACTGTGAGGTATAAGAAATGGAAGAGTCAAGGCTGATGCCAAGGTTTGGTGGGGGCCTGGGGACTAAGCAACTGTAATTTCCATCAAGTGCAGTTTCTATTAGGGAGATATTATTTTACAGATAGCATGACTGTACATGCAGAAAATCTAAAAGAATCTGTAGATAGATTGTTAAAATTTATACCTAAGTTTAACATATTGTCAAATACAAATCAATATGCAAAAATTAATTGAATTTTTACACACTAAAAACAATACGATTAACATAATAATTATAGTAAGAGTTGGGATAACACCTACAGATGTGATTTTGAAATAATGTTTCTTTTATCCCCCACAAATGGGCACTGTAAAGTTCCTGGGGTAATAAGATGTCTCCTCCAGGGAGGTACATGAAACTGCTCTGGCCCCTGTTAACTATAGCCCAGGTCTCACTGGAGGTAAGCCTGCCAAACTCAGACTGTAGATTCTGAAAGGGCCCTGTAGCTTGGCTCTAGCCCATCTTTGCTATAGTCTCCCAGCAATCCTACTGGCACAGGGCCCTGACAGAAGACACTCCTGTTTATAGCCTGAGAGATTTTGAAAGGGCCCTATGCTCAGCTCCAGCTCCCTCACAGCCACAGTCTGCCAGCAGTCCTAAGGATCCAGGGTCCCAGAAGAGACATGCTCATCTGTGCCCTTGGAGATCCTGAAATAGCCCTATGCTTGCCACCAGACCCCTTTCAAACACAGTCCACAAGCAGACTTGCTGGCATAGGATCTGTCAGGAGACACTCCCACCTGAGCCTCTGAAAATCCTGAAAGAATATTAGGACTAGGTCCACTGTATAAGAATCTAATTTTGTACCCTTCAGCAAAATTTTTTTAAAAGATGCTTTTTAAAAAAAGAGTTTATTTTGTTTTTAGACAGAGGGGAATGGAGTGGGAAAGAAAGGGAGAGAAACATTAATGTGTGGTTGCCTCCTACACACCCCCTACTGGGGACCAGGCCCACAACCTAGGCATGTTGGGGAACCCTGACTGGGGAATCCAACCAGCAACACTTTGGCTCAGAGGCTGACACTCAATCCACTGAGCTATACCAGCTAGTGTTGGCAAACTTTTGTCTCAGCACCACCTATTACACAAAGTAGTTGAGGCACTTCCAACCACTCAGAGATCAGACAGGATCTATGTCTGCCCAAACACCTGCTAAAAAAACTCGTGAACTATAGACCCCATTGAAGACCCAGGGATAATTTCATAATGGGCTCCAAACCAGTGTGAATACAATTTCAGGGGCAATCCCACCATCCTGGGGAATTGGCAGATGCACAGATACATAGAACACAAAGAATCAGGCAAATATGACACCACTAAAGGAAACGAATAAAGTTCTAGTAACTGACACCAAAGAAATAAAGTTCTATGGCTTTCCTGACAAAGATTTCAAAATAATCACTGTAAAGAAACTCATAATTAAGGAAACATGGGTAGACAACTAAATAAAATTAAAGAAAAAATACATGCACAAAATGGGAATTTATTTTTAAAAAACCCATAAAAAAGAACCAAACAAAAATACTGATAGAAGAAAACAATACAATGGAGAGCTTCGACAACAGATTTAATCATGCAAAAGGAAAAATAAGCAAACTCGATGGAAAGATTGTTTGAAATTAGTCATTTGGAGGGACAAAAAAGAAAAAAGAATGAAAAAGAGTGAAGAAAGCCTGTATGAACTTTGGGACACCATTAAGTCACTGAACATTACATCATGAGAGTCCCAGAGGAGAGAAGAGACAGAGGCAGAAAGCTTATTTAAAACAATAATAACTTAAAACTTCAAAAAGTTTGGGAAAGATATAGACATCCAAATACAGGAAGCTCAAGGAAACCCAAGAAAGATCAACACAAAGAAAATTACTCCAAGACACATTATAATCAAAGTGTTAAAAACCAAAAACAAAGAGAATTTTGAAAGAAGCAAGAGAAAAATTCTCTTCACAAATAATAGTCTCATAAGGCTATCACTTGATTTCTCTACAGAGCCCCTGAAGCCTAGGAAGCAATGCATGATATATTCAAAGTTTAAGAAATTGGATAACCTAAAAGGAATGAATAAATTACTAAAACAATTTACCAAGACTGAATCATGATGATATGGGAAATCTGAGTAACAGATAACATCTAAGGAAACTGAAGCAGTGATCAAAAACCTCCCAACAAATAAAAAGCCCAGGGCCAAAAGGTTTTACTAGTAGATTTACCAACCATTAAAGAAGAATTAATACTAAAGTTTCTCAGACTCTTCCAAAAAAATTGAAAAGGGAGAACACTCCCAAACTCATTTTACGAAGCTAGCATCACCCTGACACCAAAGCCAGAGAGTGCTTCCCAGACAAGGTAAAGCTAAAGGAGCTCATCATCACCAGGCCATTATTACATGGAATGTTAAAGGGACTTATTGAAGAAGAAGAAGATCAAAACTTTGAACATTAAAAAGGCAACAAATTCACAACTATCAACAACTGAATCTAAAAAAGAAACAACTAAGCAAAAAAAAAAAACAGAACAGGAACAGAAATATAGGTATGGAGATCATTTTGAGGGTTATCAGCTGGGAGGGGGAGGAGGGAAAAGGTGCAGGGATGAAGAAGCATAATCGGTAGCAACAAAATAGACAGGGGGAGGTTAAGAACAGTGTAGAGAATGGGGAGGCCGAAGCGCGCCCCGTGGGCCTGAACTAAGGGAAGGGGGTCGCTGGAAGGGAGGGGGCCAGGCAGAGGAGGCCGTGGAGGAGAATTAGGACAATTGTAATAGCATAATCAATAAAATATACTTAAAAAGAAAGCTAAATAAAAAATGAAGCTTTTTTGAGTAATAAGAATAATTAAAAGGCAAAAAAAGGAAGAAAGAAATTACTACCCAATGGATAATGTCCCTCTTTGGTGGTATGTAATACTAGTCTTTAAAATATATAAATTTTTCAAAATGTAAACATCCTATGTACACAAAAGAAAAGAAAAGAAAAGAAAAGAAAAGAAAAAAAGAAAAGAAAACTGCAGACCAGTATTCCTGGTGAATATAGATGTAAAACTTTTCAACAAAAACTAGCAAGTAGAAGTCAACAGCACGTTATAAAAAGCCATACACCATGATCAAGTGAGATTTATTCCTGGATGCAAAGATGGTTCCATACACACAAATAAGTAAATGTGATATACCACATTAATAAAATGAAGGATAAAAATCATATGATACTTTCAACAGATATGGGAAAAAATATTTGACAAAATACAACACTCTTACATGATAACAGCTCTCAATAAATTGTGTATAGAAGGAATGGAACTCTGCATAACAAAAGCCATAAATGATAAGCCCACAGCTTATACTTAATGGTGAAAAGCTGAAAGCTTTTCCTTTAAATTCAGGAAAAGACAAAGTTTCCAGCTATCTTGCTCTTATTCAGTGTAGTCTGGAAGGCCTAGCCAAATAAATATTAGACAAATAAATAAATATTTAAAAATAAAAAATTAGTTTTAAAAGGCATCCAAATAAGAAAAGTGGTAAAATGGTCTGTTTGCAGATGATATGATCTTATATATAGGACCCTGAAGACTCCACCAAAAAACTGTTACAACTTATCAACAAATTCAGTAAACTTGCCCGATACAAATCAACATAACAAATCTGTTGAATTTCTACACACTAACACAGAAATATCTGAAAAAACTAATAAAACAATCCCATTCACAATATCATCAAAAATGATAAAATAGTTGGAAAAAATTAAACCAAGAAAATGAAAGATCAATACACTAAAAACTATAAGGCACCGATGAAAGAAACTGAAGAAGACACAAATAAGTGGAAAGATATCTCATGCTCATGGATCAACTGAACCAACATTGATCAAATGTTCATACTATCCAAAGCCTTCTACAGATTCAATGCAATCTCTGTCACAATTCCAAGGGTATTTCTTATAGAAATAGAAAAAGTAGTCCTGAACCTCATATAGAACCTTAATAACAAAGCAACCCTGAGAAAGAACAAAGCTGGAAGCATCACAGTTTCTGATTTCAGGCTATATTACAAGCATGTAGTAATTAAAACAATATGATACTTACATAAAAACAGATGCACAGACCGATGGAACAGAATCAAGAGCCCAGAAATCAACCTATGCATATATGTTCAAGTAACATTGGACAAGGGAGTCAAGAACACTCAAAGGGGGAAAAGAGGCTTTTCAATAAATGCTGTTGGGAAAATTGGATATTCATATGCAAAAAAATTGGACCCATATCTCACACCACTCACAAAAATTTACTCAAAATGGATGAAAGGTTTAAATATAAGACCTGATAACCATAAAAGTTCTAAAAACATAGGGGAAAAGTTCCTTCATGGTGGTCTTGGCAATGATTTTTGAAGTTGACAGTAAGAGCATGAGCAACAAAAGTAAAAAAAAAAAAAAATCACTAACTGGGATTATATCAAACCAGTGGTGATGAGAAAGTGTTGACACACACACACATACACACACACACACACACACACACACACACACACACATAATAGACAGGGGGAGGTTAAGTATAGTCTAGGAAATTGAGAAGCCAGAGAACTGATATGTACAACCCGTAAGCATGAACTAAGAGGTGTGGGGATGATGGGATGGGGTGCAGGGCAAAGGGGATAAAGGGGGAAACAATGGGACAACTGTAATAGCATAATCAGTAAAATATGCTAAAAAAAAAAGCTTCTGCACAGCAAAGGAAACAATGAACAAAATGAAGAGGCAACCTACAGAATAGGAGAAAATATTTGCAAACTATGTATTAGATAAAGGGTTGATATCCAAAATACACAAAGAATGCATATAACTCATTAGCAAGAAAACAAAATCCTAATAGTTCAGTTTAAAAATGAGATAAACACTTGAGTAGGCACTTCTCCAGACAAGACCTATAATGGCCCACAGGTATATGAAAAGATGCTCAGTGTCACTAATTGTCAGAAAAATGCGAGTCAAAACCACAAATGAGATGTTAGCTCATATCTGTTAGGATAGCTATTCTCAAAAAGATAAGCATTGGTGAGGATTTGGAGAAATTGGAACCCTTTAACACTGTTAGTGGGAAGGTAAATTTGTACAGCCACTAAGGAAAATCATGTGGAGGTTCCTCAAAAAGTTAAAAATGAAGATACCATGTGATCCAGCAATCTGGGTATATAGTCAAAGGAAATGAAATCACTATCTCTACTCCCACGTGCATTGCAGCATTATTTACAATAACCAAGGCATGGAAACAACTCATGTCTGCATCTATGAAAGGATGGATGTGTGTGTGTGTGTGTGTGTGTGTATGCAATTCCTCCACAAGAAAAAATGGAACTGAAGACATGGAAATAAAGAACAAAATGACAGTGACTGGGGGTGGGGGAGGATAACAGGGAAAGAAAGGGGTCAATTGAAGGAAGAAGTATAAAGGACCCATGGACAAAGACAACTGATGGGGGAAGATTGAATGTCGAATGTGAGGGGTAGGTAGGGCAGGGGAGAGTAATGAGGGGAAAATGGGGACAACTGTAATTGAACAACAGTAAAGAAAAGAAAGGAAATTCTTCTGCTTGTGCCAACATAAGTGAATCTTAAAGGCATTTTGCTAAGTGAAATAAGTCAGACAGAGACAAATACTGCATAATCTCAATTATATGCTGGATCTTAAACAAAAGCTGAACTCATAGAAACAAAAAATAGAATGGTGGTTGCCAGGGGCTAGGGGATGGGGGAAATAGGGAGATGTGGGTCAAAGGGTAGAACTTCCAGTTATACGATGAGTAAGTTCTGGGTATCTAACATACAGCACGTTGGGTATAGTTAACAATACTATATACTTGAAAATTGTTAAGAAAGTACAGATTTCAAATATAGGGGTGAGCAAAAGTAGGTTTGCAGTCGTAATACAAATAAATAATACAATAATTAATAAATAACAATACACGAATAAACTCTGTTTTGCATACTCACAACTGTAAATCTCTTTTTGCCTATCCCTGTGGTCTCATCACATACACCCAAAAAGGTAATTATGTGAGGTGACAGATGTGTTAACTAACATTACTGTGGTAATCACTTCACTATATATAGGTCTCAAATTCTCATGTTGTACACCTTAAACTTATATAATGTTATATGTCAGTTATATCTCAATAAAGCTGGAAAAATATTTTAAAATCTAAATTAAACCATATAAATGGCTAGGCTTAAATATGTAAAATAATTTGGATATAATTGCATTAAACCTAAGAGTTTCAAGACCTCTACAGAGAGTAACTTAAACATCATTGATTGGAATTAAAGATGACTTAAAAATGAATGAATATAATTATATTTTATATATGAGAATTCTCTCCCAAATCTATCTACAAATTCCATGAAACCCAAATGAAAATTCAAGAAGGATCATTTAATGAAAACTGGTAAACTAACTCTAAAATTGATATGTAAAATAGAGAACCAAGAATGCAAAGAAAATCTTGAAGAATCAAATCAAAAATGGGGACAAATAAATATAATATCCAGGCTTATAAAGTTATAATAATTAAATAAATGTACTGTTATTGCAAGGATAAAGACTTAAAGGAATGGAAAAGAGAGAATAAAACACACCCATGCACACATGAACACTTGGTTTGTGATAAAGTGCCTGTGCAGCAAGAAAGAAAAAAAAAGTATTTTCAATAAATATTAATTGGTTATTCTTATAGAAAAAATAAAATTTTACTTTTACTTCAAACACAAACAAAATTAGTTCCATTTGGATTGTAGATCTGACAAGGGTAAAAACAATACAAACTTATAAAAAGTAACTTATGATGCTATCTTTGTGTTGTTGAGGCAAAAAAAAACCCCAAAAATATAATAGCTATCAAAGAAAAGATTGATATGCTATCAGCTTATTAAAATTAAGAACTTTTATTTATCAAAAGACATCATTAAATGAGTGGTAAGGTAAATCAAAGAGAGGAGAGGATATTGGCAACATGTAGAACCTATAAAGGGTCTCTTTTGATGACATAAAGGAGATAAATGGTAAGGAAAAAATACAATAAAAAATAAACTATTAAAAAAGAATATATAAAAGTTTCTTCAAACCAATATGGTAGACAACCCAATATAAAATAAGTGAGAAACTTGAGTATCTTAAAGACGACATTCAAATGATTTATACATGTATGTAAAATCCTCAAACTTCATTAGTCAGCAGGGACACACAAATTTAAACCTTCGTGGTATTATCACTACCTTCCTAGGAGAGGGTTGAAAATTTAACAGACTTACCTTCCCAAGCGTTGGTGAAGAGGTGGAGCAATGAGAACTCTCATTTATTGCTGATAAGAATGTAATTTGGTTACCTACTTGAGAAGATTACTTGTTATCATTCACTAATATTAAATATTCTCATACTGAGTTCTTCTTTTGGGTTGTCTTTTACAGAAATGCATGCACATATGTCTCAAAAACACGTACAAGGATATCCATAGCAAAATCATCTGTGCAATACCCCCAACTGCAAACAATCCAAATGTCTATCAATAATAGAGTGATTAATATTTTATACACTTATAAAGTTGATTACTTTTCAGCAATGAAAATTAATGAATTTCTAGATGTATTAATATATAAAATAGGTGATTTTGATAAGCTATACTTTGAGCAGTAGAAGCCAGACACAAAATCATGTATACTGCTTTTTTCGATTTATATAAAGTTCACAGAGTGACAAAATTAATCGGATAGAAACAAATCACTATTACCTTTGAAAAGGTAGGAGGTATTACGGACTCAGAGTGGGTAAGTGGGAGGCTTCTGGGGGCTGATACTGTCCTATTTCTCATGTTTCCACTATGTGTGTTCATTTTGTGATAATTCTTCAAGCTGCACACTTATAATATGTCCTCTTTTTAATGTTCATATACATTAAACATTTAAATAGAAATAGAAACCAGTATCTGAATTCTAGGTTTTCGTGTTTTCCATATGGGTGTCTAATTGTGTACTAAGTAGATGGAAGTAATTGATTGACCTTGGATGCTCAGTAAAATGATGGTACATTTCCTGACATTTATGTTTGAAGGTTAAATTTAAATTGAGATCTGCCTCATAAGCTCAAAATACTAAGTGTGTGCAGGTTTTCAATGTTTTTCTATTATTTATGCCATTCCACTCCTTTTCTATTTCTTTTAATCAATAATTTTATGAAATGATTGACGCAAGGACCTAGAAAATCTTCATGTAAACTGAATTGATGATTCCTTCCTCACTGTAATAGAGGACATCATTCTTCTCTTATAATGCTAAATGCCAGTCAAAGACAGGAATATTTATACTTTTGAGCACAGCAGTCGGTGCTGTTACAGGTTCAGAATATTCCTCTCATCTCTTAAAGGTTATGGTCCGGACACAGGGCTCTATTTCAAGGCATACATCATAGTTGACTGTCTGAAGCAATTGCTAAATCAAATAATCATTTCCCAGCAAATGCTTTGAAGCCTTAAAGAAAAACTTTCCTTTTATTGTTAAGATACTCGACCTAAATTAGAAAAAACAAAACAAAACACTCCTACATATCTGATTTTTAGAGGAAAATTATCCTTTATTGTAATTTAATCCTGGTGGAGTATGTTTTCTATATTGGATTAAATTTCTCCTGTTACAATGCATCTTTCTCAAATTATAATAGTTAATATAAGAATCATGTATCCTGTGAACAACTAATAAAATGTTCACTACTGACTGACCACTGACATATGAGAACCGTATTTCCTACATTATCTCATTATTTCTGGGACTCTTCAAATTTTTCAAAAAATAAATACCTTTAATAATTTTTTAATGTAAGGTAATTGGAAGTATTTGGGGCTTGTCAACATGGGCAGGATGTAGGTCCAAGTGACAATAGGCCTATAGTGTGATTTTAAGTGTGTTGGGTGTTCTACCAAAATAAACCCAAAACATTAATAAGTTGTTATTACTTTAAGTTAAAACAGTATTCATACAAAAGAGGTAATCATTAAAATGAAAATACTTTATTTCTCAGGGATTAAAATGTTTGTTTTCATTTCAACAGAAATTCAGTTTATGGATTAGGATAAGATTAAAATTAAGCTAAGGTGAGGACACCTGTTCTGCTCACATGTGGGACCCCTGTTTTGTCACCCTGCCATGATTTCCTGAACTCACACCTCTCACCTGCAGGCATACAGGGGATGCTCCCATCCAGGGTGGGTGCAGGACATGTGGATACTTTACTTTCTGTCTGCTTCTTTGCACTTGTTGGGATCTCAACCAGTGACAGAAGCGGTAACATAGATAACATATAAACAGGGAATGAGTCTGAATAATGACAATATCCCATGGCTTTAACCCTGATAACTTTGGTGTTGGGCATATCTTAGCACATTATACTAAAATGTCTTTGTCTTTGTCTCAGTCACTCCTTATCTACCTGTATCCTAAAAAATTGTAAGAGTAACCGACATTTATTGTGTTCGGCATGCCAAGCACAGGGCTAAGCTCTTTATTTTCTGCTATTTAATTCTTAAAAATATTTTGGGAGCCTATCCTCATTTGACAGGTTAGGGAACTGAGGATCCAAACAGTTAAGGAATTTGACAAGGTTCTACAGCAAGTAAATGGCAGGACAGGGATTCGAACCCAGGTCTGCCTCATTCAGAACTCCAGTCCCTAAACATCACATGCTGCTGTCTCTCTTGTTCTTCTCCCAGTTGGTCTTTGTCTCAACTGGACTAAACCTTGTGAGTGCAAGTTCTGTTGTTCCTTCTGAAAAAATATATATATACCTTGCACCTGGCTCAGTGGCTAAAACAGCTCAAGTGTGGCGAGTGATTGATGACATGGAATCCTGCAGGGAGTTTGAAGCTCTCTGAGAAATTGCCTGGTTATGGTTTATCAGTCCTACTAGGTGTTGCTGAGGCCGGCCTACTCCGGGAAACACTCGGCTTACGAAATCTCCCATTGGGCAAAGCTTGGCAAATGGCTTACAAGCACCAACTGAACGCTGCCCTATTGCCCATTCGGCACCAAGGGGTGGCATGAAGTTCTCCAGGAGGTAGGGATCCAGGAGCCAGCCTTTCTCATGCATTTAGAGCAAGGACAGAGGTGAAGGAGAGGTGAAGTAGTGGAGTAGATAGATGGTCATACCCAGAGAGTTGGTGACCTTTGCTCTTCAGGCCGGGGAGCAGAGGGAATTTAACAGGGCCAGACAGCACAGACGTCTCCAGGAAACAGACTGGCAGAGCTGAGGAGCAGTTATTTAAACAGTCAGTAGTTGCTTAAATTCCCAGTGTTCTGGCTGCAGCCCATTGATGGCTTTTCCACTTGTCTGCCTTCTCAAGCAGTGGTTCTCAGAAAAGAGAATTCAAGAGTAATTATATGTTAGAAATACCTGGCTTCACAGTCGGGTGCAATCAGACCTGTGAACTGCACCTTAATCCATTTAACCTCCTTTTTCTCTTGGTTGCATGAAACCATGCTCACTGGAAGTCTTTTAAGCCATTCTCTTTTATTTCCTCACCTTACTATCATCAGACTTTTGTAATCCTCCATTCAATCTCCTTCCTCTTTGAACTGTGCCTCTCACTACCTCAAAAGGGAATATTTACTCCACACTCAACCTTTCAGAATTACTCTTGGGAAAATGCAAGTTTAGACTCTCCATAAGCACACTTATTATGGGATATTAATGAGAAAGGTTTAATGCAATCCAGTAGAGAACTCCACTGAAATACGTACTGTGTGATTTAATTCTGTCTTTGAATTTTTTTCATGTGAGTATCTCTTATTGTACAGAATCCAGCTAACTTCTACTTCCAATAAATAAAGTGGTGATTTGTTACAAAGTATAACTAGTGGGTTTATTGTCCTAAGTGTAATTTTAAAAATCTTATTGGCTGTTTCTTAGAGGAAGGAAGGAAGGGAGGGAGGGAGAGAGGGAGGGAGTGGGGAGGGAGGGAGTGGGGAGGGAGGAAGGAAGGAAGG
>PVJD01017109.1:0-18585 GCA_004026545.1 Mormoops blainvillei
TATACTGGAAGGAATAAAGACTAGGTTAGATGAAGCAGAGGACTGCATCAGTGATTTGGAAGACAAGGTAGAAAAAAAACACCCAGGCAGAGCAGCAAAAGAAGGAAAATAATTTTTAAAAAGAGGAGAATTTAAAAGATCTTTGGAACAACATGAAATATAACAATGCCCACATCACAGTAATAGCAGAGGACAAAAGAATGAACAAGGGATAGAGAATATATTAGAAGAAATAATGACCAAAAACTTCCCTAATCCGCTGAAGGAAAAAGACTCACCAGTCCAGGGAACAGAGTCCCAAATGAGATGGACCCAAAGGGGTCCACACTAAGACACATCATAATTAAAATATCTAAGCTTAAAGACAATAAGAGAATCTTAAAAGCCACAAGGGTAAAGCAGTTATTTACCAGCAAGGGAGCTTGACTGTTATCTGATTTATCTACAGAAACATTTCAGGCCAGAAAGGATCCGCATGAAATATTCAAGGTAATGAAAAGCAAGGACCTACAACCAAGGTTATTTGTCTAGCAAGGCTATCATTTAAAATTGAAGGAGAAATAAAGAGCTTCCCAGACAAGAAAAAGTTAAAGGAGTTTGTTAACACCAAACAAATACTGCAAAAAAAAAAAATGTTAAAGTATTTGCGTTATAAAGAAGACAATGAAAAAGAAAAAAAAGACTAGTGAAAATTAAATTGGCAAAAAATACATATATATAAACAATCACTTTAAATGTAAATGGTTTAAATGCTCCAATTAAAAGATATAGGGTAGGTACATAGATAAGAAAACATGACCCACATATGCTGCCTTCAAGAGACCCAACTCAGATCAAAAGATACACACAGACTAAAAGTAAAAGGATAGAAAAAGATATTTCATGCAAATGGAGAGGGAAAAAAAGCTGGAGTAGCAATACTTATATATGACAAAACAGATATTAAAACAAATGCTATAGTAAGACACAAGGAAGTACACTACATAATGATAAAGGGAACAATCTAACAAGAGGATATAACCATAGTGAACACTTATACAACCAACATAGGGGCACCTAAATATGTAAAGCAAATCCTGATGGACAGAAAGTAAGAGATTGACTGAAACACAGTCATTTTAACACCCCATTGACTTCAATGGGTAGATCTTCCAGACAGAAAATCAACAAGGAGACAGTGACCTTAAATGGCACACTAGATCAAATGGATTTAATTAATGTCTTCAGAGTGTTTCATCCCAAAACAGAAAAATATACATACTTTTCAAGTACACATGGAATGTTTTCTAGGATAGACCACATGTTAGGGCACAAAAAAATTTCAATAAATTTAAGATGATTGAAATCATATCAAGCATCTTCCCCGACTACAATGCTATGAAACTAGAAGTCAATCACAAGAAGAAAAGTGAAAATTACACAAAGACATAGATGCTAAAAACATGGTATAAAAAAATGAATGGGTTTAAAACAAGATCAAGGAAGAAAAAAAAGATATCTTAAAACAAATGAAAATAAGGACACAGCAAACTAAAATCTATGGGACATAGGGGGAAGCAATCCTCAGAGGGAAATTCATAGCACTATAGGCCTAGCTCAAAAAAGAAACTGAAATAAACAATCTAAATTTACATTTAAAGAAACTTGAAAAAGAACAGCAAAGACCAAAGTGAGTAGAAGGAAGGTAGTAATAAAGATCAGAGCAGAAAAAAATGAGTCAAAAAATGATACAAAATATCAGTGAATCCAACAAACTGTTATTTGAAAACATAAACAAGATTGATGAATCTTTAAGCAGGCTCATCAGGAAAAAGGAGGAGAGGATCTAAATAAATAAAATCAGAAATGAAGGAGGAGAAATAAAAATTGACACCAAAGAAATATAAAGGACAGTAAGAAAGTATTACAAACTACTATATGCCAACAAGTTGGACAACCCAGAAGAAATGGGTTAGTTCCTAGAAACATGCAAACTTACAAAACTAAGTCAGGAAGAATCAGAGAATCTGAATAGACAGACGACACCAAGTGAAATTAAAGCAGTAATCAAAAAACTCCCAACAAACAAAAGCCCTAAACCAGATGGTCTCACACATCAATTTTACTAAAGATTCTAAGAAATAACATCTCTCATACTGAAACTATTTTTAAAAAATTCAAGAGGAGGAAAGACTCCTCAGCTCATTTTACAAGGCCAGCATTATCCTATTTCCAAAACCAGTTAAAAGCAATACAAAAAAAAATTATAGGCCATATTCCTCATGAACATAGATGATAAAATCCTCCACAAATCATTACCAAACCAAATATAGCAATACCTCAAAAAGACCATGCACCATGATCAAGTGCATTTTATTCTGGGGATACAAGTTTGGTACAACATTCTTGAACCAATAAATGTGATTCACCACACAAACAAAATGAAGGACAAAAACCACGAGGTCATATCAGTAAATGCAGAAAAAAATTGATAAAATCCAGAACCCATTTTTGATAAAATAATTATCAGGAAAGTGTGAATAGAGGGAACATACCTTAACATAATAAATAAAGGCTATATATGAAAAACCTATCATACTCAATGGGCAAAATCTACATGCATTACCCATAAGATCAGGAACAAGTCAATGATATCCAAGTACACCTCTTTTATTCAACATAGTAGTGGAAATCCTTGCCTTAGCAATTAGACAACAAGGAGAAATAAAATGCATCCAAAATGGAAAAGAAGTAAAGAATGCATCAAAGTAGAAGGATACAAAATTAATATCCAGAAATTAGTTGCATTTTTATATGTCAATAATGACTATATGAAAGGGAAATTATGGAAACAATGTGAGGATCAAGATGGTGGAGTGGATCAAGAAGGAGAAGTGAATGGGAGTCACATTGATCTCCTCCCAGGACCAATCTGGAATTACAACTAAATTGAGGAGAAATCAACCAGAACAAAAAACTGAACAATAGAGAGAGAGAAGCATTATAACCTCAGACAGAAGAAAAAGTTCAGCACAACCTGACTGATAAAGAGTGCAGCAGAGATGTGAGAAGTCTGGCTGGGAACCCACAGGCAGCAGTGCCAGATGGATATTTAATCAGCCACTTAGATTTCCTTGACAAGAATGGAGTCTAAACCAGAAGCAGGGATCCCCAGCCTACAGTACCAGAGCCCAAAAAGTACACAAATAATAGCCAGTGGCCAAAAGCAACAGGGTCGCTCTCTGCCAGAGATGGGCAGCTGGAGACTTAAAGAGCCATTTAAAGGGCCAATGCATAAATTTTCATCTGCAGCCATTTACCCAGTGATCCAGCAAAGGCAGGGGCAGAGTGGGCTAGAGACACCTGAGGAGAGACTAGGGATGGAGACTTTATGGAGAAAATTGAGAAAGTAGCTGTCATAATCCCAGTGCTGAGTCATCCTCCATGCAGCAGCAGCCCTCTTGCATAGGCAGACCACTCCCCTAAGGGATGGCAGCTTGAGTGGAAACAACATCCCCACTCCCAAGAGGGACTCTGCCCTGGTTCTGTGATGCTTAAGCTTGGCAGCTGAGTACAGAGTGGCAGCCACAGACAGTAGATCCCTGTAAAGTGGGGGAAAGTAGTATAGAGACACTTGAGGAGAGACTGGGGATGGAGACTTACGGGAGAGAACTGAGACAGTGGCCACAGGGATCCCAGGGCTGAGTTATCTCCCACACAGTAGTAGCTATCGAGTTCAGGTAGACAATTCCCCTCAGACAAGCAGAAGCCTGAGAGGAAACAACAGCCCTGACCCAAAGAGGGGTTCTGCCCCACCCTATGCAGTTTAAGACTGACTGCTGAGCACAGAGACACTAGATTAACAACTGAAGGAGACAGTCACAGACAGAAGATCCATGGAAGTCATGAAGAGGATGCCTAAGGTCAGATGGGGTCAACATCTGACATCACCAGGGGCGAATGCAGAAAGAAAAAACAGTGGTAAATATTAGAGGCTACCCAGAAGAAATGCACTGTGGCCTTCTCCATGATTTGCAATATTTTCTTTACTATGTAGCTTTTTAACTTCATTTCTTCTCTATCAAGTTTGTGCATATTAAACCACTAGATTTTATACTATAAATTATTTATCTCCTTTCCTATAATAGTCTTAAACTCTTTACAGCCTTATTAATACTGGTTCATTTGCTGTTGATAATGGGATTGTAGGGGGGAATTATTTTTGTGGTCATGGGTTTGTTTCCTAGGTTTTGTGGTTTTGGTCAGGCAGACAAATAATCGGAAAACAAAAAAACCACCCCAATTGAAAGGAAAGGAGAATATACAGAAAGACTACTAAATGAAATAGAGGGAAGTAAACTAACACATACTGAGTTCAAAACAATGGTTATAAGGAAGCTCAATAAACTCAATGAGCTCAGTGATAATTACAAAAAACTATAGGGAAACTTGAGGAACTTACTGCAAACTATATCAAAATGAAAAAGGACATAGAAACTATCAACAAGAACCAAGAGGAAATGAAGAATACAATTTCAGAATTGAAGAACACAGTAGAAGGAACCAAAAGCAGACCAGATGAAGCAGAGAATTGAATCAGTAAGCTAGAGGACATGATACGGAAAAACTTCTAAAAGCAACAAGGAAATGAAAAAAGGCTAAAAAAAATGAAGAGGGGTTAAGGGAAATGTAGGATAACATGTAATGTAATAATATCGGTATAATAGCAATACCAGCAGAAGAAGAGGAGCAAAGGATAGAAAACCTGTTCGAAAAAGTAATGATGAGAAACTTCCTTAGTTTGAGGAGAGAAAAACTCACACAAGTCCAGGAAGCACAGAGGGTCCCAATCAAGAGGAACCCAAAGAGGCCCACTCCAAAACATATCATAATTAAAATGGCAGGTATCAAGGACAAAGAGAGTGCCTTAAAGGCAGCAAAGGAGAAACAGGAAGTAACATACAAGGGATAAGGCTAGCAGATGAAGTCTCCACAGAGAAACTACAACCCAGGAGGGAATGACAAGAAATATTCCAAGTAATGAAAAGCAAAGGCCTACAACCAAGACTACTCTACCCAGCAAGGCTCTCAATCAAAATGGAAGGTGAAATAAGGAATTTCCCAGACAAAAGAGGCCAAAAGAATATACCTCTACAAAGCCAGCATTGCAAGATATGCAAGATATGCTAAAGGGACTGCTTTAAGAAGATGAAGAAAAAGAGAGAGAGAGAGAGGAATACAAGTAAAAAGGTTAAATGAATAAGTTCCTATCAATAATAACTTTAAATGTAAAAGGATTAAATGCTCCAATTAAAAGACATAGATTAGCTGAATGAATAAGAAAACAGGATCCACACATATGCTGCCTATAAGAGACCCACCTCAGAACAAAAGACGTACACAGACTGAAAGTAAAGGGTTAGAAAAAAATATTTCAAGTAAATGGACAGGAAAGAAAAACCAGGGCACCAATAATTATATCAGCCAAACCAGACTCCAAAACAAAGGTCATAAAAAGAGACACAGGAGAACACTTCATAATACTCAAAGGAAGAACCCATCAAGTAGACATAAACATTGTAAACTTACATGCACCTAACATAGGAGCACTCAAATACATAAGGAAAATCCTGGAGAATTCAAGAAAGATATAGAGAGCAACACACTTATAGTAGGGGATATTAATATTTCATTGTCATCAATGGATAGGTCATCAAACAAAATATCAACAAGGATATTTTGGAACTGAACAACATATTAGATCAAATGGACTTAACTGATATATATAGAACCTTTGATCCCAAAGAAACAAAGTGCACATTCTTTTCAAATGCACATGGAATACTTTCAAAGATAGATCACATGATACGACACAAAACAAGCCTCAACAAATTGAAGAAAATTGAAATCATATCAAGCATTTTCTCAGACCACAAGAGGTTAAAACTAGAAACCAACCTCAAGGAAAAAAGACGAATACATTCAAACTCTGGGAAACTAAATAGCATGTTATTAAACAATGAATGGGTTAATAAAGAGATCAAAGAAGAAATGAAGAAGTTTCTGGAAACAAATGAAAATGAACACACAGTGGTCCAAAACTTATGGGACACAGCGAAAGTAGTCCCGAAAGGAAAGTTCATAGCAATACAGGCCTGCCTAAAAAAGATAGAAACATTTCAAGTAAACAACCTAACCCTACATCTACAAGAACTGGAGAAACAACAACAAAGAAAGCCCGAGAGAGTAGAAGTAAGGGAATAATTAAGATCAGAGCAGACTCAAATGACATAGAGACAAAAAGAACAATTCAAAAAAATCAATAAATCCAGGAGCTGGTTCTTTGTAAAGACAAACAAAATTGACAAGCCTTTAAGCACACTCATCAAGACAAAAAGGGAGAGGATCCAACTAAATAAAATCATAAATAAAAGAGGAGAAGTTACAACTGATATCACAGAAATACAAAGGATTGTAGGAAATTGCTAATAACAACTACATAACAAGAAATTTGGAAACCTGGTTGAAATGGACAAATTTCCAGAAAAAATATGATCTTCCAAAACTGAATCAAGAAGCAGAAAACCTGAACAACCTGATAACAGCTGGTAAAATTGAAGCAGTAATAAAAAATCTGGCACACAAATGCGCTGGACTAGGTGGATTCACAGGTGAATTTTATAAAACATTTAAGGAAGGCCTAACCCTTGTCCTTCTCAGACTATTCCAAAATTTTTAAGAAGAGGGAATACTCCCCATCTCTTTTTAGGAGGCCAGCATCATCCTAATCCCAAAACCAGACAAAGACACAACAAAGAAAGAAAACTACAGGCCAATATCACTAATGAACATAGACATTAAAATCCTCAACAAAATATTCACAAACTGCATCCAGGAATACATAAAAAATACCTTGCACCATGATCAAGTGGGAATCATCCCAGGGATACAAGGATGGTACAATATTCACAAATCAATAAAGATAATACACCACATAAAATGCACCACAAAATGAGGGAGAAAAACAACATGATCACATCAATAGATGCTTAAAAAGCAATTTTGAGAAAGAACAAAGTAGGAGGGATCACAATACCTGACATCAAACTGTATTATAAAGTCACTGTAATGAATACAGTCTGGTACGAGCATAAGAAAAGACACCTAGATCAATGGAAAAAAATAGAGAGCCCAGAAATAAACCCCTGTCTCTATGTTCAATTAATATTTAACAAAGGTGGCAGAAGCATAACATGGAGTAAAAATAGCCTCTTAAATAAATGGTATTGGGAGATCTGGACAGTTACATGCAAAAAAAAATGATATTCACCCACTAACTTACACCACACACACACACACACACACACACACACACGCGCGTGCGCGCGCACAAAAGGATTCAAGATAGGATTCACACAAAACCTCAAGATAGATAAAAGACTTATATGTAAGTCATGACACCATAAAAGTCCTAGAGGAAAACATAGGCAGGAAAATCTCGGATATTTCATGCAACAGTATTTTCACTGATAATACCCCAAGAGCAAGGGACTTAAAGGAAAGAATAAACAAATGGGACTTCATTAAAATAAGAATCTCCTACATGGCTAAAGAAAACATTAGCAAAATTAAAGGGAACCAACCGTGTGGGGAAATATATTTCCCAATGATACCTTATACAACGGTTTGATCTCCAAAATATATAAAGAATTCACATGACTCCACCCCAGGAAGACAAACAATCCAATTAAAACATGGGCAAAGGTCCTGAACAGACACTTCTCCAAGGAGGACATACACAGGGCCCGAAGACACATGAAAGGATGCTCGGCATCACTGGCCATCAGAGAGATGTAAATTAAAACTACATTGAAATACCACTTCACACCAACCAGAATAGCCATCATAAACAAATCAACAAACAACAAGTGCTGGTCAGGATGTAGAGAAAAGGGAACCCTACAGCATTGTTCATGGGAATGCAGACTGGTGCAGCCACTGTGGAAAACAGTTTACAATTTCCTCATAAAACTAAAATTGGAACTCTCTTTTGACACAGCAATGCCACTGTTAGGATTATACCCTAAGAATCCTGAAACACTAATGCAAAAGAACCTATGCACCCCAATGTTCGTAGCAGTGCAATTTATGAAAGCTAAGAATTGGAACCGACCTAGGTGCCCAACAGTAAATTAATGCATCAAAAACTATGGTACATTTACACAATGGAATACTATGCAGTACAAAGAAAGAAAGAGCTACTACCCTTTGCAACAGCATGGATGGAACTGGAGAGCATTATGCTAAGTGAAATAAGCCAGGCAGTAAAAGAGAGATACCATGATCTCACCTACAAGCAGAACCTAATCAACAGAATAATCAAGCAAACAAAATGTAACGAATACCATTGAAATAAAAAACAAACTGACAGTAACCAAAGGGAGGAGGGAGGGGGATAAGAGGGGAAAAGGAGGGGAGAGGTCATCAAGGAACATGCATAAATGTCCCCTCAACAAAAGCAAATGGGGGAAGGATTGAGGGTGGGGTATGGGGAATGCTGGGGCTGGGGAAAGTCATGGTAGGAAAATGCTGACAAAAAATAAAATAGATAGGGGAAGGCTAAGAATAGTATAGAAAACTGAGAAGTCAAAGAACTGATATGTACCACCCATAAACATGAACTAAGGGCTATGGGTATGATGTGATGGGGTGCACAGCATAGGGAATAAAGGGGAGAAAAAAATGAGAGTGCTGTAATAGCATAATCAATAAAATATACCAAAAAATAATACTAATAAAAGCAAACAATCCTCCAAAAAGTATGCTCCAGTTTGAAATACTTAGGAATAAATCTAACCAAAGATGTAAAGCAACTGTACTTGGAAAATTTCAAGACACTGAAGAAAGAAATTGAAGATGATACAATTAAGGGGAAACACATACCATGTTCATGGATATGAAGTTCATAGATAGGAAGAATTAACATTAAAATGTCCATGCTACCCAAAGCAATCTAGACATTTAATGCAATTCCTATCAAGATTCCAATCAATTTCACAGAACTAGAACAAATATTTCAAAAGTTTATATTGAACCACAAAAGGCCCCACATAGTAACAACGGTCCTGAGAGAAAAGAACAAAGTTGAAGGAATCATGTTCCCTAATATCAAACTATCCTCTAAGGTCATAGCTGTCAAAGCAGCATGGTACTGGTATAAAAAAGAAGACACATAGATCAGTGGAACAGAATAGAGAACCCAGAATTAAACACACACCTTTATAGTCAATTAATATTCAACAGAGGAAGCAAGAACATACAATGGGTTAAAGATAATTTATTAAACAAATGTTGTTGGCAAAATTGGATGCATGCAGATACACGCAGAGAAATGAAACTAGATCACCTTCTTATGCCACAGCAAGAATAAATTCAAAATGGATTAAAAAGTTAAATAATAGACCCAAAACCATAAAAATCATAGAAGACAATTCCGGTTGTAAAATCTCAGACATTGTTCATAGCAATATTTTTTCTTATATATCTCCTCAGGCAAGGGAAACAA
Organism: Mormoops blainvillei; assembly: GCA_004026545.1. Taxonomy (NCBI): domain Eukaryota; kingdom Metazoa; phylum Chordata; class Mammalia; order Chiroptera; family Mormoopidae; genus Mormoops; species Mormoops blainvillei. The sequence continues at coordinate 9,545 of PVJD01017109.1, forward strand.
AAGAAAAAACAAGCTAATGAGACTACATCAAACTAAAAACTTTTTGCACAGCATAGGAAGCCATCAACAAAAATAATAAGACAACCCCTGGAATTGGAGAAAATATTCAGCAATTATACATCTGATAAGGGTTTCATATCCATAATTTTAAAAGAAGTTATGAAACTCAACACCAAAATAACAATTTAATTAAGTAATATGCAAAGGACCTGAATAGATACTTCTCCAAAGAGGACATACAGATGGCCAATAAACATACAAAGAGATGCTCAACATCATTAATCATCAGAGAAATGCAAATTAAAACCACAATGAGATACTATCTCACACCTGTCATCAACAAATCAACAAACAAGTGCTGGCAAGGTTTCGAAGAAAGGGCAATCCTAGTGATCTATTGGTGGGAATGCAGATTGGTGCAGCCACTGTGGAAATCAGTATGTAGGTACCCCAAAAAATTAAAAATGGATCTGCCCTTTGACCCAGTGATGCCATTTCTGGGATTATATCCAAAGAAACCCAAAAAACTAATTCAAAAGAACATAATCATCCCTATGTTCATTGCAGTGTTATTTACAGTCACCAAGATATGGAAGCAACCCAAATATCCCTCAGTCAAGGAGTGGATAACATAACTAATGGACATTAAATCACGGAATACTGCTGGGTGGTAAAAAAGAAGAAAATTTTACCTTTTGCAACACTATGGCTGGCTCTGGAGATCATTGTTTTAAGTAAGTCAATGAAAGAAGGACAAATATCATATATTTTCACTTATATGTGGAATCTAATGGACAAAGTGAACTAACAAGCAATATATAGAGAGATTCATAGATACGGAACAGGTTGACAGCTATGAGTGGGTGTGATTACCAGGTGGAGGGATTGAGCAAAAAAGTTAAAGGACTCATGGCCATGGTCAACAATGAGGTGGTTGGTGGGGAAGATGTGTAAGGGGAATAAATGGTAATGGAAAATAAAATTAAAAATTTTTAAAAATAAAATATTTAAAAAATAAAAGAAGTTTAAAATCAATAATCTAAGCTTCTGCCTAAGCTAGAAATATAAGGGGTAAATTAATACAAAATAAATTGAAGAAATAAAATAATAAATCTAAGAAGGAAGTCAGTAGATTAGAAAATAATACAACATTTGTTTATTTGAAAAGACTAATAAAGCAGTCAATATTGAGCAACATAAAATAAAGCACGAATTTGCAAAATCAAGAATACAAGAGGGTATACCACTATAGATCTCACTGGCATTAAAAGTATAATAAAGTACTATCATATCTCTGTATTCATCAGCTTAGGAAATCATCCAACCCTGTACTTGCTGCATTTTGATGAGAAAAAATGCTTCAGCACTTGCTGGGACTCATTGCACTTGCTAGAACTTGTATGAGTCACAACACTGCCCTGCAAGAGAAAATGCTTCATCATTCAGTACTCATGGTTTCAGCACTCATCACAAGTTCCAGAACAAATTAATCATGAGAACCAAAGTACCACAGTATATTATTAATTACTTTGATGCAGTGGGTAAAATTCTTGAAAATCACAGCTTGCCAAAATTTATATAAGAAAAATAGACAATCTCAACTGTGCCAGATTATTTATTCTAGAAGCAAATACTGCCTCTCCTTGCAAAGTTCACTATCCCACCTCCCAAAAAAACAGATTTTGTGTTTTGTAAAATGTACATGTATTACTTATGGTGGCATGTTCAACCAGGTCTCTGCTAAGGTTACAATGGGTTCATGTACTTCACAGAAGTACTGCTACCTAACAGGCAGTTTCTTTTAAGGTAGAAATACCAGTCAGGATACTACTGCTACAGTAGCTGTTAAGAGCTGTTAGAAGCCTCTTGCAGTGTGAAATTCTATCCAAGGGATAAGGGAGGAGTTTGGGAACATGCACTTCCTTGTCTCCTCTTCATACAGAGCTGGATTATGTGTGTGGTAAAATGTGTAATTTACTCAGCAAATAACATCACATCGCGTTCTCTGGGGGAGGAGGGTGGTCTTCCTTATATTACCTAAAAGTGGTAGGTGCATATTTCCTTGTGTTTTTCATAAATTCTTTTTAAAAATGTCTTTTCAATAAAAGGGCTCCCAAAATGTTCAAGTATTGTCAAATACCCTTTCCTTAAATTCCATTCACCAATATATCATTAAATGACAGGTCTTATTTTAATTTGAAAAAGTCCAATAAGTAGACATCATTAATTTCATAAATATTCACTGAGCACAAACTATATGCAAGGAATGAGGTGGGGAGAAGAACTGTTATACATGTCCTCAAAAATCTCATACTCTAGTAATGAAATTTTTATTTATTCATGAGTATTCGGTTGTACCATATAATGTCGCCATTTTTGTATGTCAAAAACTATGAGTAATGGAAATTTCACATGGAACAACCTAACAAAATCTGAAGGAGAAATTGTTCAGTCTAATACAATCCAGAAGAAAGGAGAGATCACTTTCAGTTAGGTTCATAAGGGAGCAGAGAAAAGGTGAAAAGAGGGAAGTTTCTGCTTTTTTGTGACTCATTTGTTTGTTCCCTTTGTTGTCATCATGAATATGCATTGCCTGCCAATGCAGATGAGATAAATACTTTGTTTGTGTTTCAAGGTGGAGAATTGGTGAAATAAGAGGGATGGTATATAAAGGAGACACTGGTGTGAGGGGTACTCAAAATCTGGACCTGTGAGTAAGACATCATATGATGCTGAAATGTTTCTAGTGAGACATTTCTACCTGGAGTGAAGGTGGGATGCTCTGAATCTGAAAACTAGGGGATCTTTGGGGGATGCACAAACCGTTTACAATTGTAAACAAAAGCATTTGTGTTTTGGGATGGGGATATTAAATACATTTTTCTGGGGAACAGATGACATGAAATAAGAGTCTATAATGCTCATGAGATTATCAAAATGTCTTTAACCCACAATAGGTTAATTACTATAAGGATATGTGCACACACTCATTCTTTGGACATGAATAAGTATACTTGGGGGGAGTCTGTGATTAGAGTCTCGATTCCCAGAGGAGCAAAAAGTTCACTCTCAGTGGGAAAGATCAATGAAAGTTTTGGGAGGAAAGATTGGCATCAAGAGTTAGAAGATTTTCTGCAATGGATTTGATGAGTGTTAACGAAGTCTAAAACCATCGCAGTGTCAGAGGAGATAGGAAGCAGACAGGTAGTACAAAAGCATCAGAGATAATATAATTGGCAATATGTGGTAACTGATTAACTGAATAGTTAAGCAAGATGGAGGATTTGAAGTTGATGTTAAAACATTTAAGCCTGGGTGAATAAAAGGATTAATTTACCACTTAAAGAAATCTTAAAGTGTCAAGTATTTCTTGACAAAAAAACATGTCTGTTTTCTTTTCCTTTTTAAAAACTCATGGACATGGACAACAGTGTGGTGATTTCTGGTGGGAGAAGGGGTATAAAGGGACTAAATGGTAATGGAAAAATACAATAAAAATAAAAACATTTTATCTTTTAATCTCTTTATAATGGAAATTTTCAAACAGGTATAAAAGTAGAGATAATTGTAAATTACACCCTCCTGTATCCATCACCCAATTTCAACAATTATCAACATCAAAAGTCAGATGTCTGGTTTAGCAATAACAAAACCTAAAATTAAATTCTCCAATAGACCGTTTGCCATAGATAGTGTTTCTTTTATGATCCCCCTAAAGTGTACATAAAATTGTGCATGTCTCTGGGCATTTGTAGATCTATACAGAGAAAGGATCCATAGCTTCTGATGGATTCTATGACATGATCCCATCCCATGCATTCTCCCCAAACCCCACCCAAAAGGAAGACTTGCTCATACAAAAAGAGAATTTGTTTAAGGCATGATCTCTGGAAGTTTGGTTATAAGTTAAACATTACTCTTGATGAGTTATTTTGATTCTTCAAAACTAGAGTATTAAAGAGCTAGAACAACAAATAAGTATTGGGGCCAGTGATGTCTGCAACATGGAATTGTTCCTACAGAAGATATTTCTAGATGGGTGTGGTCTATACTTCTACCTATTGAGCACTGTTTGCTTAGGTACATATTTAAATGGGGTGAGAAAGTTTAACAAGTGGATAGTTATTGACTATATACAGTCTTCATTAAAGCTTTTAGTAAGTATTTATGTACCAGACACTATGATAGGCCTCAGAGGTACAGAAACAAAGAGTCTCAACTTTTGTGAATTTATATTCTCTTTGGGGAAACATATATCATCCAATTATTATAAAATTAACATATATCAATAAAATATGGTAATTGATAAAAATAAAAGACAAAGACTTTCATGTACAAATTCCCAGTGTTGGAAATGAGCATGAAACTCTATCTGCACTGTAAATCATGGCTACAATTATTAGGAATTCAAATCTTAAATGTAGCTGATGCTCAGCTCATGAAGAAAATTAGAGTGTATGTAGGAATTTGAGGCACAGGTAGGCAGAGGACAGACTTTGTGGCATTGTAGACCATAGTGAGGGGTTTTGTTTTTGAAAACTATGAGAGGTTTTTAAAGTTTTAATATAGGCACTGGAAGGAGGGAAAGTAAGGTGACATGATCAGATCTGCATTTAGAAAAGATAATACTGCCAGGTATGTGAATATCATAATTTGGGGTGGGACCCAAGCTCATGGTGAGTAATCAATTCAGAGGCTATTGTAGAAGTTCTGATGAGAGATGATGCCTTCCTTTAGGATGGTGGTGATGAATATGGAGAAAATTGGATGCTGGAGTGGAGTATTTTAGACCACTGAACAATTTTGACACACCCCCATGGTAATGGAAAGTTTGAGCCTCACCACACATATCGTTAACTAAAATAGAGCTTTTTGGTAGTTCATCTGTTTATCTAGGGTTAAATCTCTGGGACATTCCAAAAGCTATATCTTAAGTGGACAAGCCAGCCCTCAAGCATAGACAAATGTACAGGTTATGTATATAGGATTAAAAACACTTGTTAATTCTGTAAAAACAGTTGATCAAATAAACTTATATCATCTTAGCCTCTGTCAGCACTAGATATTAACCACACACTATGCAGGAAACAGAAGTATCCCACCAAAATAGCCTTTAGTATACAAAAATAAATAAGTAAACACCAACTAAATATGTATAATCCACTCAATGAATAAGTCCTAAATGTTGAGTAGATATTATTGAACTTAGCACCTGACTCTGCAAAATTGTCAAGGGCAATTCACAGGGTGGATATGCCAGTCTGTTTGATAAGAAAATTTCTAACTATTGAGATGGGACTATGTAGGAAATCAACTGTTTTAGATGTAAGTAAAGGAAATCTAATGATTCTTTCTCCTAAATCAAAAAAGTAGAAAGTCTGCTAACTTCTCTCATGGTTCACCTTCAGCACTGGTGTTCTTTTCCTCTATTTTAGGACCTATATAAGACTGTCATTAACAAAGGGGGAGTAGCCCTTTAAGTCTAGGCTAGCTAAATAAGAATAAAAAAAATGCGATCCTCTGAAGACCTTTAGTTTCTGAAGGATGTGTGTGCACAATTTATCTGAGTCTCAGTTTACAGTAGCTCTCTGATCAGTCTGGCTGATCCTGCTCTTCTACTCTCAAGAATCCCTGGGACCTTGAATGAGTCAGATGACAGCCTTCTTGCGTACCTCTTGGATAACCACCCACCTACCTGTCTTCTATCTTAATCTTTTCCTGAATCTTGCTAGCCTCCCATTCACTGTCCGTCATCTTCACCACAGCCCATTTCTGAGTTTACACTGCCTAGTATCTTTTATGCAACATCATTGGAAACACTTGAAATACCACTCTCCACCAGTGGTTCTAAATCCTGGTTGTGTGTCAGAATCATGAAGCAGAACTTCTCACAAATGGAGATCCCTTGGTCTGATTTTGTGAGACTCTCTGGAAGGTGAGTCCCAGGAATATGGATGTTTCAAAAGGTTCCCAGGTATTTGGAAGTAGTAGGCCTGTGTTTTGGAATCTCTGCAAATTCTGCCTTATGTTCCCATTAGAGGTTGCAAATTCCCAGAGAAGGAAAGATTGGTCAGCATGTTGCCCTTTAAGTTCCTGTCAAGAAAGAACTCACTGTTGCCTCAAGCATGATATTGAATTAGAATAACAGTATAGTTAGGTCGATGTTGACTTGCCCTTCCCCATCCCAGTGCCTGTTTGACTGAGGGCTGGTCAGACAGGCACTGGCCTGAAGGAATGTGTATTACCTTGAGAATGGATTGTAACTCCCTCCTTATCTACTTTTTGGAGTGGCTTCTTGTCCTGTGATGGCTCCTTGACCTTTTCTTTGTGCATGTACACACTGAGGCAATGTGGATTAGAGTCATGCATTAGACACATGCCTCCTTTGTCTGGGATCCTTAAAATGAGTCTCAGATCATTTGTGCCTCCTTCACTGACATCATGCTCCAATTCCTGGTTAAGGGAACCTATCTTCTATTTCTAATAGTTTAAGAACTTTTGGAGATCCAAAATGGCAGAGGAGTAAGTGGAAGCTACACTAACCTTCTCCAAGTACCAATCTGGAATTACAACTAAATTGTAGGGAAGCCATCTAGAATAACCAACTGAACACTAGCTGGAGAGAAGTCCTATAACCAAGGACAGACAGAAGAAATCACTTTACCACAATGACACTGATAGGGACTGTGGAAGAGGCCTGACAGGGCTGGCTAGGCTCAAACAGGCAGAAACTGAAGTGCCAGAGGGATGTTTCAGAGGACAGGGGCTTCCCCCTGAGAAATGTGTGGTCTAAATTCCGAGCTTGGCTCCCCAGCTACAGCATCATAGCTGGAAAGGAACCCGGATGGCATCCAGCTGTGAAAAGCAGCAGGGTTTCTGTCTGCCAGAGACAAATGGCTAGAGATGCAGAGAGCCCATTAAAGAGCCAAAGCACAAAATTTTTGCAGCTACTTACCCTAGGTGCTGGCAAAAGGAAGTAAGAGAGAACTAGAGACACTTGAGTAGGTTCTGAAGTTGGAGGCTCTGGGGAGAGGACTGAGGGTACAGCCACCAGGATCCTTGTGCTGTGTCATTCCCCATACTGCAGAAACCATCTTTCTTAAGTAGACCACTCCTCTCTGAATGTCATCAACCTGAGAGGAAGCAATAGCCCCACCTGCAAGAATTACTGTGCCCCACCCTGGGTGCTTAAGCCAGGCAGCAGATCACAGCTTGATTAGATTAACAAGCCAATCACTTTAATGACTGATTAGTGTAACAACTAAGGTGGAAAGCATAGAGCAGCCAAAATGGGAAGACAAAGACATAGACAACAAATGAAAGAACAACTGAATCTTCCAGAGGAACTAGGTGAAATGGGGGAAAGTAATTTATCAGATAGAGAGTTTAGGTTAATGATTATTAGGATATATAACAGCATGAAAAAAAAAAAAAACCATACAAGAGGATCAGTCAGAAATAAACCCAATATCTGAAATATACAATATACTGGAAGAAATAAACAGAGTTAGGTGAAGCAGAAAATAGAATCAGTGTTTTGTTATAAAGGCAGGAAAAAATAATCCAGGCAGAGCAGCAAAAGGAAAAAAGAATTTTAAAAAATGAGGAGAGCTTAAGAACTTTTTGGGCAACATGAAGCATAACAAACATCTGTGTCATGGGAATACTAGAAGGAGAAGAGAGGAAGCAAGGGATCAAGAACCTATCTGAAGGAATAATTATCAAAATCTTCCTATATCTGGTAAAGAAGATGTCACACAAATCCATGAAGCTCAGAGAGTCCCAAACAAGTTGGACCGAGAGGCCTACACAGAGACACATCATAATGAAAATGACAAAGCTTAAAGACAAGGAGAGGATACTAAAAACTGCAAGAGGAAATCAGATAGTTCTCTACAGGGGAGCACCAATTAGACTGTCATCTGATTTTTCAAAAGAAACATTTCAAACCTGAAGAGAGTAGCATGAAATATTTAAGGTAATGGAAAGCAAGGACCTACAACCTAGACTACTTTACACAGCAAGGCTATAATTTAAATTGAAAGAAAAACAAGGAGCTTCTCAGAAAAGAAAAAACTAAAGGAGTTTGATAATAACAAACCATTACTACAACAAATGTTAAAGGACTTGCTTTAAGAAGAAGAAGAAGAAAAAGAGAAAAAAGAAAACAGAGGAAAACAGTCTAACAATAAAATGGCATGAAATGTGTATCTATCAATAATCACTTTAAATGTAAATGACATAAGTGATCCAACTGGAAGACAGAGGGTAGCTGAATGGAGAAGAAAACAAGACCCATATATAAGCAACCTCCAAGAAACCCATCTCAGATTGAAAAATACACACAGACTAAAAGGTTGGAAAAAGATACTTCATGCAAATGGAAAACAAAACAAGAAGATGTCATGCAAATGGAAAAGAAAAAAAAGAGATGGAGTAGCAGGACCTATATTCCACAAAAGAGACTTTATAACTAAGGTTATACTAAGAGACAAAGAAGAACACTACATAATGATAAAGGGTACAATCTAAGAAGCTATAACCCTAGTAAACCTTTACACAGCAACATAGGAGCACCTAAATATGTAAAGTAAATCTTGATGGATGTAAAGGGAGAGACAGACAGATATAAAGTCATAACTGGGGATTTTAACACCCCATTGACTCTAGTGGATAGATTTTTAAGACAGAATATCAACAAGGAGACAGTGGCCTTAAACAACACACTAGATCAAATGAATAAAATTGATATCCTCAGAGTGTTTCATTCCAAAGCAGCAGAACATATATATTTTTAAATTTCACATGAAATGTTTTCCAGGATAGATCACATGTTAGAATACAAGAAAAGTCTCAATAAATTTAAGAAGATTGAAATCATATCAAGCATCTTCTGTGACCACAGTGCTAGAAACTGGAAATCAATCCCAAGAAGAACATGAGAAACATGTAAGGACATGAAAGCTAAATAACATGTTATTAAACAGTGAGTGGGTTAATTATAAGATCAAGGAAATCAGAGGGTACCTTGAAAGAAATGA
>PVJD01017110.1:0-18582 GCA_004026545.1 Mormoops blainvillei
CTGAAACAGCTACTAAGTGAAAAATGGGTGGGTGGTATATGAAGGGTGGAAAAAAGTATGACTCACATCCTGGGTAGGATGAAGTAGAATGGTAGGAGATTTCATCAGGATACTCAGAATGATGTGTAATTTAATACTTACGGATTGTTTATTTCTGGAATTTTGCGTTGAATATTTTTCAAGCATGTTTGACTGTGGGTATCAGAAACCACAGAAAACAAAACTGTGGATAAAGGGGTCTAGTATACTTATAAGATTAAATATAAAGACATAATATATTATACACAAGATGCCCTTAGGAGCACCATGGAAACAATATAAATAAAAGACTGGAAAGAAATATTCAAGCATATCAAATGTGGTACTGCTGTGTTTTTAAGTGATTTGTTTGCTCTTTTTACATGTTTCTATATATATTTTCTAGAATGAGAATAGATTAATTTGATCACTAGAAATAATTAAGTATAACCCCAGAAAAAAAGTAAGAAAAATGTGTTGAAAATATAAAAATTATTGAATAAAATTGTGCTTCACTTAAAGATGTTTGTCACAATAATTTTACTTGTATTAACTTGAACTCATGACTCAAAAAACATATTTGCTATTTCTGTCCACTAAAATGGTTTAGAAGTAATGATACCCCAGTATCTAGGAACACACCTAGCACTCAGATCTTGGTTTTGAAATATTATTTACTACTGAAAGAAAACAAAGGCTTTTTGATGGAAATAGCTAATTCCAGATCTAGGGAAGGGAAACTACAAAGTGAACCTGGAATATACTGTTGTGCCAGAAAACAACAAAGCATGCAAAGAATAATGGAGTCATATTAAAGGACCATATGAGCCAGCCCTAAGGGGAAATCTCTGGTCATTTTTGGGGACATTCTAAGTATCAAAGGAAAAATAATTATAGTTATTTATAACATATTAATGTTTTTAAAAATCCATGAGTCCACTGTGATCTATCTATATCTATCATCTATCAGAATAGCAAAAAGTAAAGCTCTTCTTCAAAGCAGAATGTCAAAGAATGATAGAATTAGAAATGCCATCATTTTTTAACTCAATGTAATAATTGCTCATTGAGTTGGGCAGAGATTGTCAGTGGATTTGAAAACTGTTGGATAAAAGATTGTTGGGGGTATAAGTATTGCTACCCCAGCTATTTTTCCTGTCCATTTGCTTGGAATATTTTTTCCAACCCTTCACTTTCAGTCTATGTTGGTCTTTTGTTCTGAGGTGGCTCTCTTGAAGGCAGCATATGTGTGGGTCCTGTTTTCTTATTCATTCAGCTACTCTGTGTCTTTTGATTGGAGCATTTAATCCATTGATAGGTAGTTATTCATTGCCCTGTTTTCCCTTTGTACCTGTGTTCCTCTCTCTCTCTGTCACTCTATTCCTTCATCTTCTTAAAGCAGTCCCTTTAGCATGTCTTGCAATGCTGGTTTGGTGGAGGTGTATTCTTTTAGCCTTCTTTTGTCTGGGAAACTCCCTATTTCTCCTTCCATTTAAAGAGACAGTCTTGCTGGGGAGAGTAGCAGTGGTTGCAGATCTTTGCTTCTCATTATTTGGAATATTTTTTGCCATTACGTTCTGGTTTGTAGTGTTTCTGTTGGGAAATCAACTGCTAGCCTTATTGGAGCTCCCTTGTATGTTACTTATTGTTTCTCCCTTGCTGCCTTTAAGATTCTCTTTGTCCTTGATATCTGCCATTTTAATTATGATGTGTCTTGGAGTGGGCCTCTTTTCCATCATTACTTTTTCAAACAGGTTTTCTATCCCTTGCTCCTTTTCTTCTCCTTCTGGTATTCCTATTATCCAGATATTATTATGTTTCATGTTGTCTTGCATTTCTTTTAACCCCTCTTCGTTCTTTTTGAGCCTTTTTTTCATTGTCTTTCTGTTTCTGGGAATTTTTTCCCATGTCCTGCAGCTCACTGATTTGATCCTCTGCTTCATCTAGCCTGATTTTGATTCCTTCTACTGTGTTCTTCAACTCAGAAATTATATTCTTCATTTCCTCTTGGTTCTTGTTGATCATTTCTATGTCCTTTTTCATGCTGATATAGTTTGCAGTAAGTTTCTCATAGTTTCCCTGTAGGTTTTTGCAGTTCTCACTGAGCTCATTGATTTCATTGAGCTTCCTTATAACCATTGTTTTGAACTGAATATCTGATAGTTTACTTGCCTCTATTTCATTTAGTAGTCTTTCTGGGGATTCCTCTTTTCCTTTCGATTGGGGGTTGTTTCTTTGTCTTCCCATTATTTGTCTACCTGAGCAAAACCACAAAGCCCAGAAAACAAACCCACGACCACAAAAATAACTGCCCCCTGCAATCCCACTACCAACCACAAATGAACCAGTATTAATAAGGTTGTAAAGAGATATGTACAAACTAGATGGATAAGAAATGAATGTTAAAAAGCTAAGCAGTAAAGAAAATATCATAAATCATGGAGAAGACCATGGTGGATTTCGTCTTGGTAGCCTCTAGTATTTACCGCTCTTTTTTCTTTCTGGATCCACCCATAGTGAAGTCAGATGTTGACGTAGTCTTAACTTAGGCAGCCTGTTTGAGACTTCCTGGGATCTGCTGCCTGTGGCTGTCTCCTTCAGTTATTAATCTAGTTACTCTGTGCTCAGCAGTCAGGCTTAAGCACTGTAGCGTGGGGCAGAGTCCTTCCTGGGGTTGGAACTAATGTTTCTCTTCAGGCTGCTGCTGTTGGAGAGGAGTGGTCTGTGTGAGTTCGATGGTTGCTGCCTTATGGGAGATGATTCAGCACCAGGAACCTGGAGGCTACTCTCTCAGTTCCCTCTCCAAATTCCCCATCCCCAGTCTGTCCGCAAGCACCTCTAGTCCTCTCTGCCTCCCGGTTTGCTGGGATTTATTGTCTGTGGCTGCCACTCTGCATTCAGCAGTCAGGCTTCAGCACTACAGAGCCAGGGCAGAGTTCCTACTGGGAGCAGGGCTATTGTTTCCTCTCATTCTGATGCTCAGGGGAGCGGTCTGCCTGAGCAAGATGGCTGCTGCTGTGTGGGGGATGGCTCAGCACCAGGATCCTGAAGGCTACTCTCTCAGTTCTCTCCCTAAAGCCTCCATCCCCAGTCTCTCCTCAGGAGTCTCTAGCCTACTCTGCCCCCACCTTTGCTGGAGCCCAGGGTAAGTGGCTGAAGATGAAAATTTATGCATTGGCCCTTTAAACGGCTCTTTCAGTCTCCAGCCACCCATTTCTGGCAGAGAGCAGCCCCAGCAGTTTCACAGTTGGCTGTTATCTCTGTACTTTTTCGGCTCTGGTGCTGTAGGATGGGGATCCCCACATATGGTTTAGACCCCACTCTCATTAGGGGGATCCAACTGGCTGCATAAATATCCCTCTTGTGCTGCTGCCTGCGGGTGCTCAGGCAGCCTTGTGTCTCTGCCGCACTCCTTACCAGTCAGTTGTACTGAACTGATTCTTCTGTCTGTCCAAGGCAATAAGACTTCTCTCGTGCTATTGTTCAGTTGTTTGTTCTGGGTGATTTCTCCACATTTTAGTTGTAATTCCAGATTGGTACAGGGTAGAGGTCAGTGTGTCTTCCATTCACTCCTCTGCCATCTTGATCCCCTTGTTTTTGTTTTTTAATGAAGTCAAAAACCATTAAAGGTTTTTAAATAGAGGAGTGAATTGATTTTCTTTGCTTTTGGAACAGCAGTTTCATCAGTTGATTTGTTGAAGGTGGTTGGTGGTTTGGGAGATCTAGAGTGGAAATAAAAAGAAACCTTACAATACAAAGGATCAATGAAACTAAGAGCTGGTTTTTTGAAAAGATAAACAAGATTGATAAACCTTTAACCAGACCAGTCAACAAAAGAGAGAGTACCCAAATTAGTAAAATTAGAAATGAAAGAGGAGAAGTGACAACTGATAGCACAGAAATACAAAGGATTTTAAGAAAATATTGCAAATAACTATATTCCAAAAAAATTGGACAATCTTGAAAAATGGATAAATTCCTGGAAACCTATAATCTTTTAAAACTCTATCAGGAAGTAACAGAAAGTCTGAACAGAGTGACTACAATGAATGAAATTGAAGCAGTAATAAAAAAACTTTCAACAAACGAAAAGTCCTGGACCGAATGGCTTGACAGGTGAAATTTACCAAACCTTTAAAAACAACTAATACCTGTCCTTCTCAAATATTCCAAAACATTCAAGATGAGAGAAGACCCCCAAGCTCATTTTACAAGGTTAGCATTATCCTAATTCCAAAACAAGATAAAGACACTACAGAGAAACAAAATTATAGACCAATATCCCTGATGAGTATAGATGTAAAAATGCAGAAGAAAATATTACCAAACCAAATCCAGCAGTACACTAAAAGGATCATACACCATGATCAAGTAAGATTTATTCCAGGGATGCAAGTTTGGTACAATAGTCACAAATCAATGAACACGATACACTATGTAAACAAAATTATGGAAAAATCATATGATTATATCAATAACTGCAGAAAAAGCATTTGACAAATTCCAGTACTCACTTATCATAAAAAACTATTGAAAGTGGGAATAGATGGAACATATCTCAACATAATAGAGGCCATATTTGACAAACCCACAAATATATTCCTGTATTATTATGTAGTGTTCTTCTTTGTCTCATAGTCTATTTTGTCTGAATATAAGTATTGCTACCCTATCTTTAAAATTGTTTTTCATTTGGATCAAGCATCTTTTTCCATCCCTTTACTTTAGGTCTGTGTGTGTATTTTGTTCTGAGCTGGGTCTCTTGTAGTTGGTTATGTATATGGGTTTTTCTTTCTTTTCCATTCAGCAACCCCATGTCTTTGATTGGAGCATTTAAGCGGTTTACATTTACAGTGATTATTGATAGGTACATATTTATTGCCATTTTATTCTTTAAAATTTCTGTTGTGAAATCAGCTGACAATCTTATGAGAACTTCCTTGTAGAAAATTAACTGTTTTTCCCTTGCTGATTTTAACATTCTGTGTGTCTTTCACTTTTGCCATTTTTGTTATGATGTGTATTAGTGTTGGTCTCTTTGGATTCATCTTGTTTGGGACTCTTTTCTTTCTATACTTGTATGTTTCTTTTCTTCACCAGACTAGGATACTTTTCAGTCATTATTTCTTCAAATAGGTTCTCAATCTCTTTCTCTTTTCCTTATGGTACCCGTATGATGCAGATGTTAAGTGTTATGTTGTATCAAGGGTCCGTTAAACTATCCTCATTTAAAAAATTCTTTTTTATTTTTGCTGCTCTGATTGGATGTTTTCTGCTATGTAGTCTTCCAAATTATTGAAAGTTGATTCTCTGCTTCATCCAACCAACTTTTTATTATTTCCATTGTACTCATTTCAGATATTGTATTCTTCATTTCTGACTGGCTCTTTTCTGTAATTCCTATGCTATTTTTTTTATGCTTGATCTCTTTTTTGAACTCTCACTAAGTTCTTGGTTTGAGCATCCTTGTAACCATTTTTTTTGAACTCTGTATCTAATAGATTGCTTGCCTCCAGTTTATTTAGATCTTTTTGAAGAGATTCCTCCTATTCTTTCATTTGAGGATTTTTTCTTTTTCCCCCATTTTGGCTGCCTCTCTGTGCTTCTTTCTGTGTATCAGGTAGATCTGCTAAGTCTTGTAGTCTCAGCAGAGTGGCCTTATGCTGTAGGTATCTTGTGAGACCTACTGGCACAGTCTCCTTTATCGCCTGGGCTGGGTGGTCCAGGAATGTCCCTTGTGTGAGTTTTGTGAGCCCTCCTGTTGTAATTGAGTCTTGATTGCTATTGGTCCATTTGTGTACAGGGTAGATCCTCTGCCTGGCTGAATGTGAGGATTGACCACAAGCACAGCATATGAGCTGCTCTGTGGGTGCTGACCACCTGAAGCAGAATTCACCTCAGCAGGGTCTGGTGCCTGCCAAAATCTCACTGTGGGTGTGCCACTTGTGAAGCTAATTGAATCTTGTTCTGATGTTGTCTGAAGGTCACCATTGGATGTGTTGATTCTGGGGCCTCTTTGGAGGGTCTCTGGTGCAGATCAATGTTAGATGCTGCCTGTGACTGGCCCTGGGCAACCCATTTCTAGCTGCCAAATGATCCCAACAGTATTTGGTTGCCTGTGCTGTACCTGGGTGAGCATGGGAAGATCAAGCTGCTCACTAAGGCTGGCTTCCATTAGCACTGAGCCAGAGTGGGTCAGCAAAGGATCTAAGGCACCCTGAGATCTGCCTCTGTCTGCCTCTGCCTTCTGGCTGCCTAATAAGCTCAGTCACTGAAAGAGCCTCTGGTGATACATGAATTACATGAGATAGGTTCTCAGTGAATCACCAGTTAGGGGTGACTAGTGTTCATCAGATTGATACAGGTTCAGTCTTGATACCAGTACAGGGTCTGAGGCTACTTAGCAAAAATCTCAAGGGACATAAAGACTAGCTGCCACCTTCCAGGTGCTTGCAGACCTTTCTGGTGTGGCTGGGTTTCAGAGAACCATCAGGGTGAGGCCAGCAGTGCTTATTATGCCCAAACAGAACAAGGTTTGGCCATGTGAAGGGAGGGCTTTGCACTGGTGGGGCATGCAAGGGAAACATTGCTCCGCTCCTCTCCTAGAGCCACACCACTTGGTGTATCCCAGGTTTTGCCCAAACCTCTTAGAGAACCTGAGCATTGCACAGAAGTGCTGCTGGGAATATGAAGGGTGGGGATAGCAGACCTCCCATGAGCAGAGGCACCAACCAGGATCATGGCAAAGATGGGGGAATGGTCCCCGCCCTCAGCCACACAACTCAGTCACTGACTTTCCCTGAGTCTGCCCAGACTTATACACCCTGATCCTGGCAGTTGGTTCCTCAGCAGGTTGCAAGCTTCATAGGGTGGGGCTATAAGGAGTCCAGAGGTTGGGGCTACTGCTTTTACCCAGGCTGATGCCCTGAGGAGGGGAGTGCTCCCCAAGAAAGATTGTATCTGTGGTGTGGGAGAGGGACTTATATCAGGGACCATGGTGGCTATCCCTTCAACTCTTTCCAGGAACCACAAACCCTAGTGTGTCCTCACATGACTCTAGTCAGCTCCACCCTCCCTATAACAGATCCCCGGGTGAGTAGCTTCAAATGAGATTTTGGGCATTAACCCTTTAAAATAGCACCTATGTTTCCAGCAGACTCCTGTCTCTCCCTGGTGGACAGAATCCCCACTGATTTTTACAGCCAGATGTTATATTGGTATCTTTTCCAGGCTGTGGTGCTCTGGGATGGGGAGCAGGCATGGAATTGAGACTCCACACTCCTCACAGGGAACCTTTGCAGCTGAGATATCCCTGTGGAATGCCAGCTGCTGCCCCTGGGATCTGGGTCAGCATTTTTTTGCATCTCTACCCTTCCTACCATTCTCAATGTGGCTTCTTCTATAAATCCTTGGTTATAAGACTTCTAGTCAGCTAGTCTTCAGTTGGTTATTTAGGATGATTTTTCTATAATTTAGTTGTAATTCCAGTTTGGTCCTGGGAGGAGGTCAATGTATGTTCCACCTACTCTGCTGCCATCCTGGATCACTTGTATTCTTCATTTCTGACTGGTTCTTTTTTATGGTTTATATGTCCTCTTTTTATGCTATTATAGTTGTCACTAAGGTCCTTGAGTATCATTATAGTGATTTATATGAACTCTGTATCTGTTAGTTTGCTTACCTCCATTTTATTTATTTCTTTTTCTGGAGTTTTGTACTGTTCTTTCATTTGGGACCTGTTTCTTTGTCTCCACATTTTGGCAGCCTCCCTGTGTTTGTTTCTATGAATTAGGTAGAGTTCCTTTGATGCCCTGTCTTGGTAGCATAACCTAATATAGTAAGTGTCCTATAGGGGCCAGTGGTACAGCCTCCCTGGTTACCCACACTGGGCACTTTAGGTGTGCCCCCCATGTGGGCTGTGTACACTCTCCTTTTATAGCTGAGTCTTGGTTTCTGTTAGTACATCAATGGGAGGGATTAACCCCCAGGATGATTGGCTGCTAGGACTAGCCATGACTAGAGTGGAGGAACACTTGTGTAGGGTCTGACCCCTCAGAGAAGAACTTGCATTAGCATGGCTCTAGTTCCTGCCAAGTTTGTGCTTTGAGTGTATCACTGGTGCAGGTGGTTTTGTGGTCTGAAGCTGTCCACCAGGCGTGCTGGCTCTGGGACCCACCATGAGATACAGGCCAAGGTTAGCTGCCTGCGCCCTTTCCAGGGGGCACATGGCATGAGCTACAGAACGATCTGCAGATGGTTTCTACTTGTGCTGATCTTGGAGGTGCTGGGGGAGTCCAAGCTGCAAACTAAATCTGGCTACAGCTAGTGCTGGGTCTGGGGTCACCTTAGCAAGAAGTACAGGGCATGCTGAACCCAGATGTTACTTTTGAGGGGTTTGTGGATATTTGAGAGATTTTAGGAAAGTTTTCAGTATAATCCAAAACAGGTTGTTCATGTGGAAAAACCACTGGGAATTGGCTTGTGTGGGCCCATAAGTTGGGTGGGGCAGGATCTCAGTGAATCACCAGAGTGGAGCTAGATAACAATGTTAGCCAGGTTGATGCACACTCAGATATGTAGCCCACTTAGGCCTTCAGGGAGAGGGCTCAGCAAAGGAGCAATGTTATTTCCAACTATACTGGAAATAGGTTCCAACTATTTCTAAGGAGTATACTTTTCTTGGGACACTAAAAATGGAGGTGAAGAATTCTCCAGAAACTAACCTCAATATAGACCTTTATGCCACTTTGGTGAAAAACACCTAAGATTCTTTACAAGAAATTCTCAGTGGCTTCTTTCCCCACTTATAAAACTTCTTTCAACCATATCCCTCTCATTTCCATTTCTCTACATTTCTACAGATGCAGCTCAGCCTACCTGACATCTAACTGCACTAATAGCCCCTCAGTTGCTTTGGTGTTCCCTGGAGTAAGTCAAGATGTTAGAAGCTTTGTCTGGGCAAGGTGTGTAGCTGACATCTAAGAACTATTCCCTGAGGCCAGTCACTCATCCCAACGGAAAGAGAAGAACTGCTAATCCTGGAGGCAGTGCACAGCTATATGTTTACAAAGCTTGCTGAATTTGGAATAGAAAATCTGACCATGAACACAAAGGTGACTTAATATTCGGACTACTTCTCTCCCTCCCCTAATGCTATCTGTAACAGAGACATAGTAGCCCTCCTCCTTTTTATTAAAATGAAGACTGTTGGGAGACTTCCGGCCAAGATGGAGGCAGAGGTAGATACACTTTGCCTCCTGGCACAACCAAAAGAAAAATGACAACAAATTTAAAAACAAAAAACAACCAGACCTTCCAGAAAATGTAACTGTGTAGAAGTCCAACAACTAAGGAGTTAAAGAAGAAATATTCATCCAGACTGGTAGGAGGGGCAGAGATGGAAACGAGGAGCTGGGGCAGAGGGGATGGGACAAGGCTGTGGCTGGAGGACTGGGCAGACAAGATGGCAGTTGGCAGTCCCATGTTTGCAGGCAGATAAACTGGGAGGAACAACAGGGGAACAAGACAAACCATGCAACTGAGGTTTCCAGTGCAGGAAAAGAAAGCCTCAAAACCTGTGGGAGTTGCGGCAGTGGGGGAAACTCCCAGCCTCAAAGGAGAATTCACTGGAGGAGCCCTCAGGGTCCTAGAACATAAATAAACCCACCCACTCATGAACCCGCACCAAAAGGGCCCAATTTGCTTGTGGGTATTGGGAGAAGTGACTGAAAGCCACGGGGAGCGAACTAAGCAGCACTGTTCTCTTTCAAACCCCTTCCCCATATATGGTATCACAACATAGCCATGGGGGTTGCCCCACTCTGGTGAATACCTAAGGGTCCACCCCTTACAATGTAACAGGCATTCCAGAGACAAAAAAAAATATGGCCCAAATGAAAGAACAGATCAAAGCTCCAAAAATAGAACTAAGGAATGAAGAGATAGCCAACCTAACAGATTCAGAGTTCAAAACACAGGTAATCTGGATGGTACACAAATGATTGAGTATGGCCACAAAATAGAGGGAAAATTGAAGGCTATGCAAAGGGAAATAAAGAAAAATACACAGGGAACCAACAGTGAAAGGATGGAAATCAGGGCTCAAATCAATAATTTGGAGGAGAAAGAAGAAATAAACATTCAATCAGAACAGAATTAGGAAATAAGAATTCAAAAAAAAAAATGAGGAGAGGCTTAGGAAACTCTGGGACAACTTTAAACATTCCAACATCTGAATCATAGGGGTGTCAGAAGGAGAAGGGGAAGAACAACACATTGAAAACTTATTTCAATAATAATGAAGGAGAATGTCCCCAATCTGGCAAAGGAAATGGATTTCCAGGAAGTCTAGGAAGCTCAGAGAGTCCCAAAGAAGTCAGACCCAAGGAAGCACACACCAAGGCACATCATAGTTACATCACCCAAGATTAAAGATAAGGAGAGAGTCTTAAAAGTAGCTAGAGGAAAGGAGACAGTTACCTACAAAGTAGTTCCCATAAGACCATCTGCTGACTTCTCAAAAGAAACCTTATAGGCAAGAAGAGGCTGAAAAGAAGCATTCAAAGTTATGAAAGGCAAGGACCTATATCCAAGATTACTCTATCTGGCAAAGATATCATTTAGATTGGAAGGGCAAATAAAGTGCTTCTCAGAGAAGACCAAGTTAAGGGAGTTCATCATCACCAAGCCCTTATTGTAAGAAATGTTACAGGGACTTATTTACGAAAAAGAAGATCAAAACTATGAACAGTAAAATGACAACAAACTCACAACTATCAACAACTGAACCTACAAACAAAAACTAAGCAAACAACCAGAACAGGAACAGAATCACAGAAATGGAGATCACATGGAGGGTTATCAGCGGGGAGGGGGAGGGTGGAGAATGGGGGAAAATTTACAGGGAATAAGAAGCATAAATGGTAGGTACAAAATACACAGGGGGAGGTTAAGGATAGTATAGGAAATGGAGAAGCCAAAGAACTTGTATGTATGACCCATGAACATGAACTAAGCGAGGGGGTGATGCTGGTGGGAAGGATGTGCAGGGTGGAGGGGAATGAAAGTGAGGAATAAATGGGAAAACTGTAATAGCATAATCAATAAAATATACTTAAAAAAAATGAAGACTATTGTCTCACTCTGGATTCTCATGCCCGGTCCTAGGATGCTGTATGTTCCCTACCCAAGGCAAGATCATGGAAAGAATGGAAGCAAGGTACAGAACACTTAGCAAGTAGATTTTTATTAAGGAAAGCATACAGAGACAGAAGAGGGCTGTAAGTGAATCTGCAAGGGATAGATGAGAGGTGCAAGTTACCAGCATCACATATGACTTCTTGTGATATGACATTTACTTTATGTCATAACTGTTGTTTAAAATGAGGTAATAAATTTTGTCTATTGTAAATAGTGCTGCTATGAACACTGGGGTACATAATAGTAGATGGGTGGATAAAAAAATGTGGTACATTTACAGAATGGAATACTATACAGCAGTAAAAAAGAAGGAATTTTTACCATTTGTGGCAGCATGGATGACACTGGATACTATTATGCTAAGTGAAATAAGCCAGTAGGTGAAAGACAAATGCTATATGATCTCACTTATAAGTGAAATCTAATGAACAAAATAAACTAACAAGCAAAAGAGAACCAGAGGCATAGTATCATGGAACACACTGACAGCTCTAAGATGGGATGGGGGAGATGGGGACTGACTGAAAAAAACGTGAAGGGATAAGTCAAAGAATATATATGAATGACCCATGGACATGGAAAACAGTGTGGGGATTGACTATGGAAGTGAGGTGCACGGGCTGGATGGAGTGGGGAAAAGGAGGGAAAATTGGTACCACTGTAATAGCGTAAAAGTAAAATATTTAATTAAAAATAAGAGAATAAAGCAGTAGTCAGGAAAATAAAGAGTCCTTCTCATTGAGAGTGTATTTTGGTCATGTTTTCTGTCCTTTTCATAAATCTGGCATTACTAGATTATTTGATTGGAAGTTTTGAGCATTGTTTGGCTTATGTATGCACAGTATCTAGGCTCTGTCTCATTATGCTCAGGTTAGCACAAATTACTACATGTTTGACTGTCACCTAGAGAGAACAGAGGAATGGAAACATGTCACAGGAAAGACAAAGTGAAATCAGATCTTTACACCTTTTCTCCACCTCATTAAAATAGTATAACTTCAGGTGAACAATTGTCTAAACATTGCAACTGTGGGAACAGGGGATGCGCTTGGTGGATGAGAGCAAAGGGGGAAAATTGGGACAACTGTAATAGACTAAACAAGAATAAAAATTCTCTTCTAACAATAATGTTTTATAAAGATTTTTCTTTTATTTTTTCTTTTCTTGAAAATATTTTGTTGTTGTTCAATTGCAGTTGTTCCCATTTTTCCCCCGTTGCTTTCCCCTCCCCAGCCCGCCCCTACCTCCCACATTCAATCCTCCCAGCCCCGTTGTCTTTGCCCTTGGATCCTTTATATACATGTTGCTTGATGTGACCATTCCCCTTCTTTCCCCTGTTATCCCCATCCCCCAACTCCTCTGGTCACTGTCAATTTGTCTTTATTTCCATGCCTCTGGTTCTGTTTTGCTCATTTGTTTGTTTTGCTGATTAAGTTCCACTTATAGGTGAAATCATATGGTATTTTTCTTTCACCTCCTGCCTTATTTAACTTAGCATAATGCTCTCCAGTTCCATCCATGCTGTCTCGAAGGGTAGTAGCTCTTTCTTTGTGTTGCATAATATTCCATTGTGTAAATGTACCACCATTTTTAGATCCACTCATTTACTGATGGGCACTTAGGTTCTTCCAAAATTTGACTAATGTAAATTGTGCTGCTATGAACATTAGAGTGCATATATTCTTATGAATTGGTGTTTCGGGATTCTTAGGGTATAATCCCAGCAGTGGAACTGCCAGGTCAAAAGGCAGTTCCATTTTTAGTTTTTTGAGGAAATTCCATACTTTTCCACAGAGGTTGCACCAGTCTGCATTCCCATCAACAGTGTACTAGGGTACCCTTTTCTCCACATCCTCACCAGAACTTGTTTTTTGTTGATTTATTAATGATGGGCATACTGACCAGTGTGAACTGGTATTTCACTGTGGTTTTAATTTGCATCTCCCTGATGGCTAATGATGTTGAGCATCCTTTAATATGCCCATAGGCCCTGTGTGTGTCCTCCTTGGAGAAGTGTCTGTTCAGGTCCTTTGCCCATTTTTTAATTGGATTACTTGTCTTCCTGGTATGGAGTTGTGTGAGTTCTTTATGTATTTTGGAGATCAAATCCTGTCTGAGGTATCATTGGCAAATATATTTTCCCATACGTTTGTTTCCCATTTCATTCTGGTGATGTTCTCTTTAGCTGTGCAGAAGCCTTTCAACTTGATGTAGTCTCATTTGTTTATTCTTTCCTTTATATCCCTTGCTCTAGCTGACATATCAGTGAAAATATTGCTGCATGGAATATCTGAAACTTTCCTGTTTATATTTTCCTATGGGATTTTTATTGTGTCAGAAATTATATTTAAGTATTTTATCCATCTTGAGTTTATTCTTGTGTATGGTATAATAGGTGGTCTAGTATCATTTTTTGCATGTAGCTGTCCAGATCTCCCAACACCATTTGTTGAATAGACTATTTTTATTCCATCTTATGCTTCTGCTCCCTTTGTCAATATTAATTGACCATAAAGACATGGGTTTATTTCTGGGCTCTCTATTCTGTTCCATTGATCTATGTACCTGTTCTTTTCCCAGTATGAGACTTTTTTTTTTTACAGTGGCCTTATAAGATATTTTGATGTCAGGTATTGTTACCCATTGAGTATGATGTTGGCTGTAGGTTTTTCGTATACGGCCTTTATTATGCTGCGGTATCCTCCCTCTACTCCCACTTTGCTGAGTATTGTTATCATTAATGGGTGCTGTATCTTATCAAATGCTTTCTCCAAATCTATTGATAGGATCATGTGGCTTTTGTCTTTCCTTTTTTTTATGTTTATTGATTTGAATATATTGTACCATCCTTGCATCCCTGGGATGAATCACACTTGATCGTTGTGTATGATCTTTTTAATGTATTGGTAGATGTGGTTTACTAATATTTTGTTGAGGATTTTAGCATCTATGTTCATCAGCAATATTGGCCTGTAGTTTTCTTCCTTTGTTGCATCGTTTTCTGCTTCTGGGATTAGGATGATGCTGGCCTCATAAAAAGAGTTTGAGAGTCTTCTCTGTTCTTGGATTTTTTGGAAAAGTCTGAGATGGATAAGGTTATCTCTTCTTTAAAAGTTTTGTAAAATTCTCCTGTGAAACTGTCCAGTCCAGGGCTTTCATGTGCTGGTTGTTTTTTTATTACTGCTTCAGTTTCACCAGCTGTTATCAGTCTGTTCAGGCTTTCTGCTTCTCATTCATTCAGTTTTGGAATATCATATTTTTCTAGAATCTTGTTCATTTCACCCAGATATTCAAATTTCTTGGCATATAGTTCTTTGTAGTAATTTCTTACTATCCTTTGTATTTCTGTGGTATTGGTTATAATTTCTCCCCTTTCATTTCTGATTTTATTTATTTGGGTCCTCTTTTTTCTTGATAAGTCTGGTTAAAGGCTTGTCAGTTTTGCTTATCTTTTCAAAGAACTGGCTCTGGATTTATTGATTCTTTGAATTCTTCTTTTAGTCTCTATGTCATTTAATTCTGCTCTTACCTTGATTTCCTTCTACTTGTTCTGGGCTTTGTTTGTTATTGTTCCTTCAGTTCTTGTAGATGCAAGGTTAGGTTGTTTATGTGAAATTTTCTACCTTTTTTAGGTAGGCCTATATTGCTATGAACTTCCCTCTCAGGACTACATTCACTGTGTCTCATAGGTTTTGGGTTGTTTTGTGCTCATTTTCATTTGTTTCAAGAAACTTTTTAATTTCTTCCTTGATCTTGTTATTAACCCATTCATTGTTTAATAGCATGCTATTTAGTCTCCATGAGTTTGAATGTTTTTGAGTTTTTTCTTTGAGGTTGGTTTCTAGTTTCAAGATATTGTGGTCCAAGAAAACACTTGATGTGATTTCAATTTTCTTGAGTTTGTTGAGACTTGTTTTGTGTCCTATCATGTGGACTATCTTTGAATATGTTTCATATGAATTTGAAGAGAATGTGTATTTTTTGGGGGAGGATGAAAAGTTCTATGTATATCAGTTAAGTCCATTTGATCTAATGCATCATTCAGTTTCCCAATATCCTTATTGATATTTTGTTTGGATGATCTATCCATAGTTGACAGTGGGGTGTTAAAATCCCCTACTATAATTGTGTTGCTGTCTACATCTTTCTTGAAGTCCTCCAAGAATTTTCTCATATATTTGGCTGTTCCTATGTTGGGTGCATATATGTTTACAGTAGTTTTGTCTTCTTGACGGATTCTACCCTTGAGTATTATGAAGTGTCCTTCTGTGTCTCTTTTTATGGCCTTTGTTTTGAAGTCTATTTTGTCTGATACAACTATTGCTACCCCAGTTTTTTTTTTCCTGTCCATTTGCTTGGAATATTTTTTCCAACCCTTTACTTTCAGTCTGTGTAGGTCTTTTGTTCTGAGGTGGGTCTCTTATAGGCAGCATATGTGCAGATATGTTTTCTTATCCATTCAGCTACTCTATGTCTTTTAATTGGAGCATTTAATCCATTTACATTTAAGGTTATTATTGATAGATACTTATTCATTTTTTTTCCCTTTGTACTTGTGTTCCTCTCTCTCACTCTTTTTCTTCATCTTCTTAAAGCAGTCCTTTTAGTATGTCTTGCAATGCTGGTTTTGTGGAGGTGTATTCTTTTAACCTTTTGTCTGGGAAACTCCTTATTTTGCCTTCCATTTTAGATGGGAGCCTTGCTGGGTTGAGTAGTCTTAGTTGCAGACCTTTGCTTTTCATTACTTGGAATATTTCTTGCCATTCTCTCTGCCTTGTTGTGCTTTTGTTGAGAAATCAGCTGCTAGACTTAATGAAGTGCCCTTGTGTGTTATTATGTTTCTCCCTTGCTGCCTTTAAGAATTTCTATTTGCCTTTGAATTATGATGTGTCTTGGAGTGGGCCTCTTTGGGTTCATCTTGATTGGGACCCTCTGTGCTTCCTGGACTTGTGCAACTTTTTTCTGTAGATGAGAAAGTGTCTTTAGCATTTGTCGTGATTTAAAATATGCATCTTATATAAACATTGCCATTCATTCAATTGATGGGTCTTTTTTTTTACATGACCATGCATCCATGCTGTTTCTTCCAGTTGGAAGTCCTCACCTCACTTACTTTCAACCCCCACCTTTCCATGTGCATATGCTACCAGTTTTTCAAACCATGGTTGGAAATCCAAATGGTATTGGATTATACAAATTGGAAATAATCTCTCTTTTTCTTGAGTACCTGGGTGCATTGCCTGTGTCTCTGTCAAGGTGCTGGTCACTTTATACATTGTCACCCTTGTGGAGTAGACCGCTATGGTCGCTACTAGAACCATAAGCTCTGTACTGTCCATAATGCCGGCACAGGGCCTGGTCCAGAGAATGGGCTCATTATGTGTTTAGGAAATGAATGAACAAATGAATAAATGATTGAATGAATAAATTTTGGGGTGAAGAAATATGTTTGAGTGCTCTGTACTGATACAATTTCCCAAGGAGCTGAAGAGAGGTACACATGAGGGTAATTGTTGGCCAGGACATCCAGTGCTAAGATGACTGACTAAAGTTCAGCCAATTAAGTTGACCGTTGGTCCTGTCCTTTATCCGGAACATTCTGGTTAAGGAATAAAAAGCAGCAGCGCTCAAGGAAGTTCAAGTGTGAGAGTGTTGAAATCATTGCTTCAGTGAATGGACTCCTTTTGGCATTTACTCAGCTGATCCTAAGAGGCTCCCCAGGTAGCCAGGGGTTCTGAGAGAAAGATGACCCCTTCCAGCACTGCGGCGCATGGCAAGAGACTGGGCATAGGGGACGTTACCCTCTCCTGTAGGTAGTGAATGCACAGAACCCAGTTCCGGTTCCGTCCTATAGCAAGGACGCCTAACTAGCCGTGCTGAGCCTGCAGAATGCTGCCTCCATGATGAAAGCATAATGGGGAGCTGGTTATAAGGGGTGACAGTTTCAAGACCTGACAGAGCCTCTGTTTTTACCACCATCCAATATGTGGCCACGAGTTACCACACTAATGGCATATATCATTGGGCCAAGGAGGGCAGTCCCTTTTATAAGAAGCCCACTGGCAACGAATGGTTATCATGATTAGTCCAGGGGCTCCAACAGGTCTGAGAGATGGTTGCTAAAGCCTCTACAGGGAAGGAGTTTCTAGAAGGCCCTAACAGGTGACTGTTCTATGGTCATTTAGACAGTTTTTGGAGTCTAATGTTGCAAGGCGTCTTGTTCAAGGTGCGTCTATCTGTAAAGTAACGTAAAAAAATTAAATTAAAATTGTATATGAGGAATGTCACCTCCTTAATGCAAAAATGTCTAAGATGGTGGGTTTCTTTTGATAATGTGGGTACTAAAAAGGATCAAAGCTGTTTCCTGACACACTCAGGATTAGAGCAGCCCTCAGTCTAACTAATGATTTTCAAAAACGTAACTGAGGTGGTGGGCCCTGGTACTATGTGTGGGGTTAACATATCATCCCCTTTTGTGAACTCCTCTGTTTTAGTGTCCAGAGTAAGTGTGCCATGAATCTCCTCAAAGGAGATGTCAATGTGACATCACACCCATGCACCTGGAAAGAGCTAGGTGCGGTTAGATATTGTCTGCAACGATTATGTGAGATGACCGGAGTGGAGAGGTCTCCCCCTGAATGCCCCAGCAAGGCTGTGCTATGCCTCTTTAAAGGTGAAGGTTAAGTGTAGCTAGAGGCTGTTGAAACAGGCACCGAGGAGAACCTGTCCGTCAGATACCTTGCTGCAACTGCAGAGTATTGACCAGTTTGCTATTGGGTGGGGTAATTTAAATAATATTAGATGTGGGTCCCTAATGGGTGGGACCATGACATTAAGGGTACAAAAATTCAAACTGAGTCACCATTCATGCTTTTCAGGTTTAAGAGCAAGTCAAATTTGGCTGTTAAATTCAGAAGCAGTGGGGATAATTATACCTTCTCTAAATAGGTCTTACATAACGGGTTTCAATCTGTGAAGGCTTTATTTTCATTTAGATTGGGGCCTTTTTTAACTAGGGTGGATGGTGTTACTTATTTTATAAATAAGGAGGAAAGTCCACAGGGTAATATTTCTTAAGCTTATTGTAAGTGCAAAATACTTAATTTTATTACTTATTGGGTCAGATTGTCCACATGCTCTAGAAGATATTTTAGGGCAGTGAGTGCTTTGGCTGCGGGGAATGTAGGTATGACATTAGTTCCAATGGTGAAGTTGGGGCATATCTGTTTCTATTTTATGCGGAGTAACTGCCTGGTTTCTTCTTCTTCTTCTTCTTCTTTTTTTTTAATCAGCTTGTCCAAATGTGGGCCATAAGTGGAAGAGAAAGGAGTAAGGCTAAAAGCTGTCACTAGTCTAACATCTAAA
>PVJD01017111.1:0-18576 GCA_004026545.1 Mormoops blainvillei
TAAGCTTTTTTTTAGCAAATGTTTATTTATATCAAAATACAAAACATTTCTGAAGCAGACTAATGGTACATGAGGAGCAATTAAATACTAAACTTCTTTTAAGCAGTTTAACTTGCAACACTCCCAAGAATACCTTCAGGGGCTACACATCTCTCGTGTGATGTGCACTTCTTCTCTTTTTGTTTGCTTATGTAGGTGTTTGTTCGTTTTATTTTTAACTCACCGTATGAGCATGCAGTGTTACTGGCAATGAGTTGGTTAGTGGCCGGCAAGCCTGAAAAGGCCAGCGAGTGGGGCCGGACACGCAGCCTGGGCCACGGCCGCCGCAGGCTCGTTCTCTCCCTAACTGACTTTGAGGTGCCACTCGGCTTTTAACCGGCAAGAGTCTAAGGCCAAAGGAGTCATTGTCCTTGGTAGCCAGGGAAGGCATTATTGCTTAGGGCCACAGAGAAGGTGTGGCTCGGGGCCATCTCCAGTCGGGTCTTCTTTGTTGATTGGGAAGAGGGGGAGGACCACCAGTTGGAACCCACCTGGTGGGGCAGCAGGTAGAACAGGCCCAGACCCAGGAATGGGAGGTCGAGGGTCACTGTGGGAGGCACCCCCTGTCCCAAGGAAGCCAGCAAGAGCTGAGGAGAAGGGTTCCTCCCTCTCTTGACAGCCTGTGATTTGGTTGGTGGCTGGAGGTGGCCGCCTCTTGGACAGGCCCTTTATAAATGCTTAGTATGCAGACTCTGAGGAAAAAGCACCTAGTGGTGAGTGTAGCTGTTTCCACACACCTCCCTTTCCTGACAGCGAGGACAGCGAAGGGGACAGGAAACAGGGGAGTGAACACGCCCCCCTTCTCATTACCGTGACCACTCCACTCCCAGAGTCAGCCTGGGTCTCCCGCTTAGGCCCCCAGTTAGTGCATTCACTTTGGCGTTGTGTGCCTGTCAGCACACCCACACACGTATGTACACACACACACGCCAGCCCTCACACATGCCCACACATGCACACAAATGCCTGCTTTCCTTTCAGAGTCCACTCAGGAAGCAGAATGATGTCCCCTCTTCACCATCACCCTCTGCTCCAAGGGGTCCCATGGCCACAGGTCTCCCAGACCCCGCCCCAGGCTTGGCACCCGCTGGCATTCCCAGGCTTTCGAGAAGAGGGTGATAGAGCAGGGAGCTCACCAGAGACAGGTTATACAGAGTGTAGAATATGTTCATATAAGGCTTTGGTACAGCACCAATTGAATGTTCTTATAGTTTGATTTCTAAGTTGTCTTTTAGAAGAAAAAAAAAGCTTACTGAAAAAATAGTGTTTTTATTTACTTTTCAGTTACATACCTGAAGTTCAAATAGTAAGCCTCTAGTTGCCATTTAAGTTCACACTCAAAGGTGTTCTGTGTGCAGCTGTACAATTCGTTGGTTTGTCTTTAACAGTTAACCGAAGTCAGCCAACCAATACCATGGGTCAGCTGCCGGTGATACTGACTTTAACCAGTCCATACATACAGAAAAGAGAGAGAACACAAAAGCCACCCCTAAGTCCCCCACCCCAAACCCCTGGGGGGAAAATAATCAAATAAAAGACAAAATACAGCAAATTTTAAGGAACCAGTGGGACAACGGAGGTTCAGCCCAGCTGGCCTCTTCAAGAACAGCACCATAAAGCACCCTAGCGCAGCGATGTCGTAATACCTGACATTCACGAAATGGAAACGAGTTTGAATGGTCTTCAGAAGACCTGGCATGGATGGAGGGTAACCCCCCAAAGAAAGTTGGAGAAGGAAATGAGAGTTCGAAATGAGAGCAAGAACTCCCATGACGAAACTTGTCAGTCATATCCAGACTCGCTAGAAAAGGACTAATGCAAGAGGCCTCTGGCAGCTGGGTGTCTGGGCTTTTTAAGGGGTCCTGGGTTGGCGGAGGCAGAAGCCCCGCCCCACCCACACCACCCAGTCACCCCGTTTGTGTGTTTACAGACCACTGGGTGAGATGGCGGAAAGCAATTCATACGAAGTTGCCTCCGGGTGTGCAGTGAACGATTACAAGCAGGAGGACAGATTTCTCCTGGGAGAAGAGGAAAAGTTAAGAGAAGAGGAACCAGACGTCACTGACAGGAACAGGTTATGGTCCCTTCAATCAGTGCTATGAGGAAGGAGCACCAGGTGAAAGCCCATCCCGTCCGTGCCCTCAGCCTCTGGCCTCACAGACGGCAGTTAGGAAATCAAATCCGAACGCGACATGAAGGGTTTTGAGGTTGATGTGTACGACTCGGTAAATGGGGCTTTAAACTGCTATTCCCTACTAACCCAACCATTCCCCTTGGAACACTTCAGCCTACGGTTCCGGCAATTGAGATCGTGCCATAATGCGCTGCCTCCCGCTGCCTGGGCGCCGCACACCTGGAGAGGCCGCACACTCCAGTGTCGCAGCCCATCTCTCATGGACAGGAAGCGTCCTGCTAGTACATTGTCCACAGCGGTTTAACCTGAACATCGAAGGCAAACGGGAGCGAAAGGGCCTAGCAAAAAGCCGAGGTGCAACGAGCTCCCTCTTCCCCAAGGTCCTGGTTGATGTAAAGAGGGAAAGGGTAGCGCCCACACTGACCCTTAGGGGAGCAGCCCCCAAGGGGTCTGTCTGCTCCAAATGCTCCTTCCCTACAGCAGACAGAGGTAGCAAAATTAACAAAATCCCGCCACGTGGGAGCCAAGGAGTACGGCGCAGGCGCACGGTGCAGCTCGTGTTCCTGGAGGTCGCTGTGGACCTCCCAGGCTCAATCAGAGCGTCCAGCCCCCCACCTGTCCCTTACCTGAGAGGTTCAAAGACAGAAAGCGTTGCTTGCTCTGTATACAATCAGATCTCAGTCCATTTGTGCCTTTGCTGGGCTATCTGTCCTTTCCTCCCCCATGTCTGCCCATCCACCATCTGTCTGAGGGTTGTGGCCAGGATTATGGGAAGGGCAGAGGTAAGAATTACATACATCCCCTCCAAGCTCCATAATCTCACGGTAGGGGCTATGTCTCCTGTCTTTGCTTTTCCTCGTGTAACTACAGAGCCCCTCTGGAGGCTGAAGGGTGGGACAGGTCAGTGACTTGACCACACATCCCTTGGTGCCGCTGAGGTTTCTGAGGACGGAGCCTTGGGTTTAATGTGGACAAAGTAGAGTAGAATAACCCCAGACCCAACGGAGGCGCTGACCCCCAGAGGGCCTGTTGCGCTGAAGGCATTTATCCCACTGGTTGCGTGTGCACCAGCTGTGGGATAGGGCGTGTGGAGAGGCAGGACTGCCCTGGGTGCCGAGAGAACAGGAACGGGAAGCCTTTTTTGTGCGGAAGCTTTGATAGGTTGGCAGGGGCGGCGAGCCAGGAAGAGGCATGGTATATGCTTCTTCTCTTGCTCAACCTCCTTTAAAAAATTTATAAGAAACATCTGGCTATCTCTTCCTTTGGCCTCCAAGACTGCAGGATATGATAATCACTCCCAAGGACAGACACACAGCCGCACGGACCCAGTGTTGGAGCCCTTCCAGTACAGCATGGATAAAGCCCGGCTTTCCTTCAGTGTCCTTGGAAAGGTGGGAGTGTTTTGAGCAGTTAATTCCAGGGGCCCAAAGACAGTGCCTGAGTGAAGGGCTGTGACCCATAGGTCCTCATCATGGAGGCCAAAGGGTCAGAAATGAGACTCAAGCTCCACCCTACCCTTAATACTCTTCCCATAATAGCCCCAAAATACTAAAAGTCATTCCCATGGCTGAGGCACCTGGGTTCCTTCCTCTAATGATCAAACCCCATGAGACAAATGCTCTTGGACAGCATGACACTTTGGTTGGGGAGGAGGGGTCAGTATTGCCTTTCGTTGACAGGCGTGACAAGAGCAGAGAGACTGCATCCATGAGCTTCTCGCGCACCATCTGACCCTGCGCCAGCTTCAAACGCATCACTCAGCTCTCGGCCAGTCGGGGCTGGCACCCCGGAAGTGATGGCTGAGGCTGTGAGGCACGTGGCTCTTACAGCCTAGGTGAGGTCATGGGTTCTCAGAGAGGTATTCTTCAGGGCACACAAAGTTTCCTGCTCAAATACAAGTGAGCTCCCACTCCCCAGATTCCCCAGTTCCGGGGCAAAGTCTTCTGATACATTGTTCACTTCTCTACCGCCCAGGCCAAGTGCCAGAAGGAGTTTCTGCCTGGCCCCATCCTCCCCATTACGCCCAAAGTTCTCCTCTCACTCTTCACCCTCCACTTAGCGTCCCAGGGCGGAACCATTCCATCTCCAATGCCACCTCATTTTCCAAATAAAAACACTAACGGAACAAAAGCATGTATGATATATTCATACCAGCACTCACATTCACACTGGTTCCAAGAAGCTGCAGCAAGAACGGGCAGGGTAATCTTCCTCAAGACTGATCCACGTACGGGCCTCGCACAGCCATCTCAGGACACCTCCCCATCACCGCCACACGCTCCAGGAGTGCTGGAGTCAGGACGGGGACGGTAAGTCCCTCGGTCGTCCTGGCTTCCTCCTCTCTAGTGTCGCTGAGCTGGACTCCCTCAGAGGAGCTGAGGGCCCACCCGCCACAGCATGGGGATGAATTCGCCCTCCGTCCTCACTCTCCTCAGCACCCGTGCCAAAGCTTTCAAGCCACAGGGTCTGCTCCCGGTGGCAAGAAATACAGTGGCTCCTGGTTTAAGGAACTATTCGATCCAGCAGCTCCCCCGCCACCTTCGGCTCGCTTGGATCGTTTTGTCGGTTTTAAAATTTTCACATATATATTTTTCCACCAGAAATACCCAAGCAACTCTGAACAGTGTCTCAAAGGAAGAGGCAGAGAGGAAGGATGGGGAAGGAGGGGTGTCAAGGCATGAGCTAGTATCCCAGACCACCTGGGAAGGGGGTCCCGCTCCAAACATATCTAAGCACAGGTACAAAAATAAAGCAAACTATGACTTCGTATAGATATATAGATATATAGATAAGCTAGCTAGACTTTATATAGGTTTTCTCTCTAAGTATATATGTGTGCTGAGGGCACGGGCCCCCACTGCTCGGGCCCTGCTGTAGGCTTCCGCCTTCCTGCCCCCACGCCCCAGGTGTCTCACGTGCCCGAAGCCTCCCACTCACGACTACTGCGTCTGATCCTTGTGCCCCCCCGCCCCCTACAGAAGTTCCCCTGTCTCCTTAAAATAGAACAATTATATATATTTATATAATTTTATATACAATCTCCATAAAAAATACACTAAAGGTGGTATATCATTAACTTCACCCTCCTACCAAAACTGAAGTTGCCTACCAGAAAAAGCCACCCATAAAGAGGCCTGAAGCTCCTCAGGTGAATTAGGTGTCCTTACAAATGCCCTCACACACACAACACACATGGCACCACACGAATACCCACACGCTACACGCAAACAGCCCACCACAACACAACACACACGCCCCCTACATACCACCACACACATGCACATACACACCACACCACACATGCAACACACACAAACACATGCGACACGCACCTTCACACATGAGACACACATCCCACAGACACACTCTTACTTCCTGAGCCCAGGAAAGGAGCACAGAATAGGGGTTGACTGGGGCTTAGAGGCCAGACTGAGAGCCGCTTAACGGCAGGGGGACAGGAGAGACGACCCTATTTCTCAGACCCAGCCAGGACACTGCCTACTCATGACAGACCTCTGACTGTTCGCAGTAGGCAACATAAATATGCGTCAATAGAGTGACTGACAATTTCCCGTCCAAGGATTCTAAGTAGACCGTGAGGAGGTCTACTCCTCTCCACTGGAAACAAGGTTTCGTTGATGCCCTAGCCTAAAGGAAGCAAAAAGGCCCAAAGCCCTCATAACCAATATGAGGGGTTGGCACTTGCCCCTTCCATCCACGTATGTGAGGACCCCACACATGGCCCAAAAGCATGCTTGCAGTATTAGTAAGGCTGAAAATGCAAATCCCCCCTCCCTAACCCAACCTTCCTCCCCTCCCGGATTCTCTTCCCCACCCAACCATCTCCCCGTCGTAAACCATGCACAAGTTCAAGATCCCTGGAGCCAGAAACAAGCGGGGTAAGGAAGGGAAGGGAACCTAATCAGCGTGTGTACGGGGTGGAGGAAAAGAGCTCGCCCTAGTTCCTAAAATAAATCCAGGAAACCCAGTGCCCGGGAGAGGGGGCGCACGTTTCTTCAAGGCCCACGGGGCCACTCATGTCACCATCTAGTGGGACGGGGAAGGCAGAGAGCCAAGGGACCAGGGACAGGAACTGAGAGTTTGTACCACTCGGGTTCTCCTATCTGGCGCTCCTGGCAGGCAGCACAAAGCTGACAACTACATCATCAGCTCTCTTCAGGAACCCTGAAGACCACTGCAGAAGGGCAAATCCATGTGACTGCAGCTGCTGGTTGCTGTTCTACCGAAGTATTCCGAAATCAAGATACTCTGACTCATCCTCCTCCAAGGCATGGCCAGCCATTAATGATATTTGCACTAATTCTTAATCTTTCCTTATCCTACCCAAAAACCTTGGGGTATGGGGGTGTCTTTAGATCAGACTCATCTACTAGGAATTATTCTATCAGCTTGAAATAAGGTCGTGAAAACACTTCTGCCCTCTCAGCAACCCAATACACAAAACATCTGGTGGGGATATTTCCTTTTTGCTCATGAAAGGCTTGCTTGAAAGCATAGACAGGGAGGCCCGGAACTGAAACGCTGGACCAATGTGGGCTCACTACCAGTCAGAGGGAGGGGTAGTACTAGATACCCCTAAGTAAGCAGCAAGTTGCTAGGGGTGCTTAAGTCCAATCTGGGCTTTGATTCTTGATTTATTGACTTCTTCTAAAGAAGAGATTTTGAATTCTGCCTTTGATCATACAGGAGGCAGAGTTGGAGAGATCACAGAGGACAGAGGCATGGCTGGGCTGATCTCAGGGTTAACCTCTTTCCCTGCCTAGGTCAACCAGACTGGTGGCCTTAACCTATCAAACAAAGAGAAACTGGGGGGGAGGGGAGGTGAAAAACTCTAGGTCTAAAAGCCACTGTGCAGCTTCATGGCCTGAAGGCCGTCTCTGCTTAGGGAGGAAGGACAACAGATGCAAAAGCCAAGCCCCAGTCCCTCTCCTCATCACCAGCCCGTTTCCCAGGACCAGGTTTGGATCAGGGGAGCGAAGAAAAAGGCCACCTGCCACTTCTGCTTTGAGGACACACACGCACGTCACTCACAGGAATGATTCTTCCTTCTCACCAGCCAGAGTTGGTGGTGATCGCCTGGGGTTCTCAAGACAAGATCCTACTGTGGGGCCTGAGGAGCCCCCAATAACAAAGAGATAAAGTTGAAAGACATCACAAAACTATGTCCTTGTTTGCTTTGGGCACTTAGTGTTATAGGTTAATTCTAAAAGAAGCAAGGAGATCTAGCTAAGAAGCAAGACCTTTTCCAAGATCCAGTCTGGGCCTATGTTCCAAGACCCCACCCCACAGTCTTTTTGCAGTAACAGTATCTCCCTCCCAAGACTGCCCCCACATGATCCTCACTGCTGTCCCTCTCGGCCTACCCCCACCCCAGGGCAGTTGCGCCTCTTCCTTTTCTTGGGATGATCTCCAACCTGCATGCTTCACCCTTAGGGGCAGCTAAGTGACCACGTGCCCCAAAGAGAGGAGTAAGCCTGGCCATCCCCTGGCTTCAGTCTCACTGTCTTACCCCAGGACCCCCACTTTCTACTCCATGACTCCCCAAAGTCTCTATTCCCCTTCCAGACTCACGGGCACCTGGGAAAAGAACTTGACCTCCTCTCTCTGCTCTCTAACTCCCCTTTCTGAAATGCCCACCCCATCAATTACCTTATTCACTCCCGATCCAGACATCGGCAGCCCCCCCAGGCCCCTCCCCTAAGCAACGAGCACAGCCCCCACGGGTCCCCAAGCCTCCAGCCTGCCAACCCTGCCTCCCTTTTTATTCTGGAGGCAGAGGAAGGCAAAGCAGGGTGAGCAGCCTGGTGAGCATGCGCGCTCTTCCCGGGGGGGGCCGCTCATCTACAACTTCGACTCCTTTTCTACTGCTCAGCGACCCCTGCGGTGCCCTCAAAGATCCTTTACATGCAAGCAAAGCCCCAGATTAACCATGAGCTCTTCTTTTCGTATATGTTTCTCTGCCTCGTAATAAAATGTACTTTATGTACAGTTCTTCCCCAACCCACCCCAGGCCCCCAAAAGGCTTTTTCTAACAAAATTGGAAGAAACAGCCCCAGTCCTCCATACCTCAGCCCCGGATTCTAATCCTGAGGAGTGGCCAAGTCACCCTGATACTCTGTGAAGTCTGTTTCTCCTACGGTTTTAGGGGGGAAAACAAAACCAAAAAACCCTCATCAGAAAAGTCCCCGTCTTAACCCTATTCGGTTTCCTCCGCATGAAAAGGGCACAGGAGAACAAGTGAAGGCAGCTCGGCCCCGAATCAAAAATGAAGACAGCAAGCATCTAAAGATATTAAAACAGTAATAATTTCTCACCCCAACCCACCCCTGCTTGAGACTCCACCCCCACGCCAGGAGCATGATCAGGGGACACAGGGCCCTCTTCAAAGGGGCCCCCAGGCCCTGCCAGCCCTGTGGGTGAAGCGACCTTCCTGCTGAGAAAACAGAATCTCAGAAGGCCCCTCCCTTACAGCCCCCGTCTCTCAAGGGAAGGTGCTAGGGAGACGGGCTGGGGCTACGGTGGCCATTCCCCAGCATAGGCTGGGCAGAAGCCACAAACATCACTCACACACATGACCCCACGCCTGCTATAAAGCCCACTCGGCGCTGTCAAGACAGGGGACTCCCCTTCTCCGTATTGCTCATGTTCTTTCCCCAGGCAGTTGCAGCCTCAGATCCCCTAAGTGCTCAAGCTACTTCGAGAAGCACTGACCCTTTTCCTGGTCTACGAAATCACCAAAGGCTGACACAGCCCAAGTTTCCAGTTAAGATGCAGAAGGGAGCAGCAGACAAAAGACAGAGACACAGGAACAGATCTTCGTCGGGGTTACTTCTACGGCAAGGCTACCAGGCCATAAAAGGGCGGGTTTGGAAGACGTCTGATCTCCCACACAGTGGAGCGAGAAAGTCCTAGGAAGCTTAACAGTGCTTGTCGCAATTGTTCGGCGGCAGAGGACGAAGGACATTTGGTCCCTAGAAATAGCTACACCCCCATCACGCATACATTCACAGCTACACCCTCACACGAACACACACCCAGCACTGAAGTGTGTGCCAGTGACAACCTGACCCTCCATCACATGGACAGAAGGGACTATATTCTGTCAATTTCCATCACAGTCCTTAAAGGAAGAACCGAAATAGCTCCCAGGGGTGTAGGAAGGCTGCTGGCCTTCAAAGACACTGTCACGAGACGGAAGGCCTCTCAGAAGAAGAAATGAGTCCGAGGCCATTCAGAGAGGTTGGCCGGTGTCCTTCCCCAGCCTTGGGCACACCCAGCACAGCTGCCACCCAATGGCCGGCAAAAAGCACTGCTCCAACCATCCGGGCTGATGTGCTTGAGGTAAAGGGCACAGCCGGAGGAAGCAAAGACGGAAGGAGTCAGCGCTTTCGTTAGCACTGACGGCAGCTCGCTGCTGGCTCCCCCAGGAAAGCACAGCCGTAGTCGAGGCACCGCAGCCCGGAGTTTGGCTCTGGGCCCTGTAGGACGTCCTAAAAAAGCCAAGCCTTCCACCTCATCTTCTCCTTTCATAACCTGAAGGGCCCAGAATTCCAAGCGCAGGGCTTAGAAAGTTTGACCTAATTCATCCCGAACGCCCACATCCCTGACATCCCACATTCACATTCCAGCTAGGATCCGGCCTGGGGTAAGAAATGGCACGTCGTGAGAGTACAGACAGAGGCCACCAGCCGACCCAGGGAGGCCCCACGTGCCCTAGGAGAGGTATTCAGTGAGTCGCAGATCGGGACTCGGTGGCAGAGGTCGTGCTGTCTCGGGAAAGAAGATGGGCGCCCCACCTTGGCTCTTCCATTTCACCGAGCGTCTGCCCAGCGCTGAAGTGGGTTTAGATGCCCAGAGAAGGGCGTTAGCCAGAAGATCCTGATCCCACCGTGAGGGCGCAGGCCCAGCGCCAGAGAGAGGAGGTGGTCGACAAGACGAGGGCCAGAAACTGCCCCTTTCCCTCTCTTTCACCACAACTCTGTTGCATTCGGAAATGAGCAGAACCCCATTGGTGGAATTGGTCCCCACGCACTAGGCGATATGGGGCAAGCACCGGGGTCTGTGCAACAGAGAAGGGCTCGTCCCCAAGGTGGGAGCTCCCAGCAAGGAGCGGCTTCCACTGCCCTGGGCCACTGGGCGGAGCCACTGGCAATGGGGCAATGAGACTCATGGATGCCCCCAGTGCTGCCACTTGGTCAATGTCTCAGCAGGTGACTGAGGAGAGGTAGATGTCCCCAAACCCACCAAGACAGCAGCACCGAGAAGGAAATACATCAAGGAACCCGACAGCCCCCTCAATCGCCTGGCAGTGAGGGGGGCAGGCTCCTGCCGAGAAGGGAAGAGAAACCAGGAGTACCCCATTCACCCTCAGGGCCTTCTGCCTGCACTGGGGCAGCACCATCATCCTACTGGAAGAGAGAGATACATCTTTAGTCAATTTAAGATGACCTCACAGAAGCTTCTGGGTGCTAATAGTTGGAACTAAGACAAGATTTTGGCAGAGAAAGGCTCAGAGCCCAGGCCACTACCTGCCACCCCTTCCACCTTCATTCCCGTGCCTCAGCCAGTTCCATTCAAATAGAACCAGGGGAAGTGAGGGGGCCCGGAGCACCCCCAGAACCCAGGCGTCTGAGGCATCCTAGCGCTGTCTGACCCCATTCTGCTGGAGGTGGGGTCCGCAGGGCGGAGCAGGCCCAGGGCACGGAAGAGTCTGCAGGCAGCACGTGCGGATCACGGAAAGGAGGCGCCAGCGGGAGAAGTGGCAATTAATCAATCTGGGAAATTAGCTCCCACAAAAGGAAAGGAAGAACCCAGTCAGCAGCCTCGGATCAGCGCTCCGGGAGGGGGCCGAGCCAGAGGCGGGATATAAATAGAGCAGAGGCAGCTTGGCGCGCAGCGCAGGTGGCTCTAGAATGGAGGGCCCTGTGGCCCCGAGGCTCCAGCAGCAGCCGGACCGCAGGGACTGATGGGTGAGCTGGGTTTGCGCCTCAGGGCCGAGGCCCCGGGGCCTGCTTCTCGGCCCTGCTGCCAAGCAGCCTGTACTTCTGAGCCAAGCTGTGGAGGAAGATGCCAGCCCAGCCCTTCGCCCACCACCCTTCTTACCCAGGAACCAGGAAGAGAGGCTTGTGTTTAGTTCTGTGGTAACACTTCGCTGAACCCCCAAAGCAGGCAGCTGGAAAGCATGACAAGCCCCCATTTCTGCTCTGGATGGGGGAAGGTCGAGAGTCAAATGGTGAATTCAGCTGAGAAGGCATGAGTCCTGTTTCAGGGAGAAGAATCCCTGAGACAGACCTCCGGGCACCCGGCCAGCTCTCTGCCGGCCCTACTCACGAAGCCCCAGGACGGCTGCCCTCCTCCTCCTCACTGACCACAGAAATAAACAGCACTTTGCTTCAATGTACATATATATACACATAGAGACACCCACAAACTACATACCTGCATCTGTACCTATATCTCTATATATGTAGAGTTTGGAAGGTGGGGCGGAAGTCCAGCCCGCTCCCAGCATTAAAAAAACGGAAGCAGAAGCAGAGAGCAGGAAAGCCATCGCTTTCCTCTTCACTTCCAAAGGCCTTTGACAAGGCGAGAAAATCAAGCTAGTGAAGAGGGGAGCGGTGGGGAGGAAGCAGACATCCCCCTGTGCCCGGGTCCCCCCCTGACCGCCACCCACAGCCGGAAGGTCTGCCCCAGGCCCGTGTCCTGGAGAGGAGGCCCGCCGGCCAGGTCTGGGGGAGACTCCGGCGCTGTCTGCAGTGGGAACAGGCAGAATAAAGGTCTGAGCAGCCCCCGGACGGCCGGCCGAGCCAGGCCTCCGCGGAGGGGCAGCTGAGGCCCCGGTGCCCGCCCTCACACACCCCTCCCTGGCCCACAGCCCCGCACTCTCGCCCGCGGTGCACTTCGAGTTGCGTCGTCACAGCAGAGTGGCGTGGCCGGGGTCATCGTGATCCATGCTGTTGAGGATCGCCGTCTGGTCTTCCGGGAGCTGGCGATGGCACAAGTCTGAGAGGCGGGCAAAGGGGTCCGGCCGAGAATGTCTCTTCTTCTTTCGGAGGCAGACAGCTTCGTCGGGCCACAGAACCTGAGAGTTTGGAAGCTGCTGAGCCTGGGAGGCAGGACCGTCTGAGGAGGTGGAACAAGCGCACAAAAGAGGTGAAAAGAAAAGAAAGTGGGTTCAAAGGAAGACCAAGGCCTCACACACTCACCTGTTCACCTGCCGGGGCACAAGTTCTGAGCTTCTGGTCTTACACAGAGCGGTCACCTGCATATATGGGAGGCCAGCAGAAAAGCCACCCTCCTCGCCACCACGGCCGCCAACACCCCACATCCACTCCTCTGGGTCTCACGAGAGTCAGAAAGGCGGAGTGAATTTGGTTAATCCATACGTATGTTTTATCTTTTATTTAATATTGCGTATTTATTTAACATTTTATATAACATTTATTTTTTCTTTTTATTAAAGAAATACTAGTATGTCTTTTTTAGTGACGACTGACTCCTTGGTGCTGGGCCTGGGACTTTACACATTTTTTGCATCCTCCACCCTTCCCTCAAGCAATGATGGATTTCACACAAAATTTCAGTCACACACAACAGAGTCAGGTTTGGCCCTTCCTGGATGTCCAGGAGCATTCCTCTGCCTCACAGCCCTTCTGGGGACAGAAACAAAGTCCTTGCTTTCTAGAAGATTCTACTTTAATGCAGGGACGAGGAGAATGAGACGAACTGTAAAGGCTTCACAACTACAGACATAAAATTTCAGATACTGCAAGTGCTACCAAAAAAGATAAAATAGCAACGTGAGCTAGCGAGCGGCTGAGACACGGCCCCTCCCTGAAAGAGAAACACTGAGTCTTGACTTACGAGCCTTCAAAGGTCTGAAGGCAGGAGCGCCCCCACCAGGAGGCACGTCAAGTGTGAAAGTCAGGAGCGCAGAACAAGGGCGACACGTTCCCGGGATAGAAGGAAGGCCGCTGCAGCAAAAGCAGAGTGGGCAGAGCAACGGAGTCGGAAAAGAGAGAGGGGCATCCTAAGAAGTCCAAAATCTGTTCTGGTTTTGGGAACTTCAGTGGGAAGCTTCTGGAAAGCTATAATCAGAAGTATGTGTGCCTGTATGTGTGCATGTGTGTGCACACCCCCGTGACTGAAGGAGAAAATATGTGGCTACATTTTCTAAAGATCGTTTCGGTTGCTGTGTGTACAACACACTGTAGAAGGAGACAGGAGGGCCCAGGACGGGGTTCTGGCGACAGTCAAGGCAAGGGACGAGCGAGGGTCAGAATTTCCTTCAAGTGGGTGAGACAGAAAAGAAAGTGGGGTCAGATTCAGGGCACGGTTTCAAAGCTGAGCCAGCAGACCTCGCCAAATGGGTTGGACGTAAGATGGCAGAGCAAGAGAAGAATCAAAGTGGCGTGGCCTGAGTGACTGGGCTGGTAGCTGTGCTATTTATGAAACTGGGGAAAAACTGAAAAGCAAATTTGGAGAGGATAATCAACGACTATTCTGGGCATTATAAGTGCTTATAAAACATCCAAATGCATGTTTATCAGGCAACTGGAAATATGAGACTGGGGCCCATGGAAGAGATCTGGGCTAAAGACATTATGTGGCAGTTGTTAACGCATAAGGGGCATAGGGCCACCGTAAGAGAGGAAGAGAGAAAATGGGCATCTGATGTGCCTTTTTTGGGAAAGAAAAAAAAAGAAAGATAGATGATGGATAGATAGATAAGAAAGGTCTGAGGTTGAAATGAGCTTACATACATTGAAAATTCAGCTTTGGGCTCCAATTTCCCACCGAAACTCCAAAATTTTCATTTTGTTTTTCTCTGCCTCACTATTCCTACCTATAAACTAATAGGATCATAGCACCACCCAAAGGCTAGGTGAGAAATGAATACTCATCTTCTCCCCAAGATTCAAGGGGCCCCTGTATAATACTTTTCCATAACCTAGTCTCTAAAGAAAG
The DNA here is from genome assembly GCA_004026545.1 of Mormoops blainvillei. NCBI lineage: Eukaryota > Metazoa > Chordata > Mammalia > Chiroptera > Mormoopidae > Mormoops > Mormoops blainvillei. The sequence goes on from PVJD01017111.1 coordinate 14,162, forward strand.
TCACTGTGCAATCATTATTAAAGATCTGAAGAAAAAGAAAAAAAAAAGAACCCTGTCTGGCGGTCTTCTCCGACAGCCTGTCACATTCCTAAAACCACTGGTAAAATGAGAGTATGGGGAAGATATTAAGGAATTTTGTACATCGGAGAAAGGGCTGACTTGTTTTACGCGACCTTAGAAGCTATCTATTACTGATGGAGAAACATCAGGTATCATGCAATAGAGCTGTCCTTTTCACAAAATGAGACTTCACTCTCTCACTGAGAAAAATCTGGCCCACTTGCAGAAGCTAGGTCTGTGCGACAAAGCCCCCTAAGCCCTGAGTAAGACCCCATAATCCCCAGGTCCCACTAGAAGGCCTGAAATGACAGGGAGGAAATATATAAGGAAATCAGAGTGTTTCCAAGGCATATTGCAAAATAGAAAAAACTAAGATGCTATTTATGTTGTTTAAAAATACACTAAAACAATACAATCTCCTTTCTAAAGGTGCATAAACAGAAAGGTTCCTGAAACCACTGAGAGGAATGGTTCCCAGGTGGGAGAAAACAGAATTGGCAGGACAATCAGAGATTTTAATCCTATCTTTCTTATTTTTACATGAAAATTATATTTGTGTGTTAATTGAAAATTAGCGTTAAAGAGAAACAAAGAACGAGATAACGGATGGATTAGATTCTAACAAGAGCCCAAGACATGGCCCTGAACCAAACAATCCCGTAACAATGGCGGGCACGGTAGAAACGGAGGAGCAAGACACTTCCCGCCATTTACCGGATCGTTTCTTTGACTTCGAAGAGCCCTTGGATGACTTTTTGGGCTTCTTTATCCGTTGGTATTTCAGAGCCTCCAGCCTCTCAGGTGCAGCAGCATTCCCGGGAGCAGGTGGGTGTGTTCTGGAAAGGGACAATTAGAGAGGCACAGGTCAACTCCCAGAACAGGGATCTTTTGAAGCAGGGCTGGAGGACAGCCAAAGAGCTGGCCGGAGAAGGACAGCGTACAGCTCTGTGGAGTCCCAGGTATCCGCGAGGGTTCCTTGACAGCTGCCTTTCTACTGCTCCTGGAAGGGAGAAAACCCAGTAGGAAGCTCCAGCAGCAGGAGGCCTGCCTCAGAGGGAAACGAATCTTTGAGCACCGGAAGACCTAGGAAAGGGAGAGAGACACTTTACTAGTAAGCCCTGCCACGTAGAACTCAAGGAGGGCGGAGGAAGCGGCGTCAACATCTGAAGTTCTTAGAAAGCATCACAATCAAGACCTTGAAGCAAAAAGGGCAGATTAAAGCAGAACGTGAGCAACCCCAACCCCAATCCACCGCCCTCCTCCAGCAAAGAGAAGGTCAGAGCCAAGCAAGGAACCTGGTTTCACAGGGCTCCTTCCTCTCCGTCTGCAAGATTCAGGCAGAACCCAACAGCTAACAGCCACAGATACTTGTCATCTACCGACACTGCAGGTCTGGCTCCCTGACCCTCTGCAGGTGGGGCTCAGGTTTCTTCAGTCACGTAAGAGACGAGAAGAGGGTAGAAGTAGATTACAATGGTTAGAGCGCCCAAATCTGGCAGCCTTGCAAAGCCCGTGACATCTGGAGCAAGTACCCAATGAATCCCTCTACTGTAAGATTCAACAGAGAAACCGAGGTTATTGGGAGAGGAGACAGTGGGTGCGGGTCTTTCTCCCCCAGTGGAGTGGATAATGCTACTTGCCTGGGGGATCGAATGCACGGTTAGAGTAAAGTCAACAATGTCAGCGAAGCCTGTGTAGCCCAGGTGACAAAGGGGACCAAAGAGAGCTGAGAGGAAGGACTGCCTGTGACAATCTGCGCTTGGTGGAGAGAATTTTTCAAGAGTCATGAAAGGAGAAAATCTACATCTGTTATCAATGGCTTTCCTTCTCCAAGTAAGCCCAGCTTGGAGCCTGAGAAATCAAGGGGGAAGAGAGAGACAGGTCACTCCTGCTTCCCACCGGTGGCATTCACACTCAGGGGGGCCGAAACACTCAAGGGCCGTGGCAAATCCCGCTAGGCCTCGACGCCCACAGCCGCCATTTCCAGCTCCGTCACAATTGGTTAGAGGTGAATCCTGATTAAAGGGTGTAGGACAGATGCCCTGTGAGGGGAAAAGAAGTCCCCAATGGTGAGCAAGCCGTTCAAGGTATTTTTAAAAGTGATGGAGAGATGGGAAGATCGCAGCTGCATCGCCCCAACATTGGATATCTTTGTGGGAGTGAGGAAGAAGAAACTTACAGACTAATTGTAGATAAGCCTCTGGTCTCTGGGGTTTCCCGCATTAATTGGCCATGAAGCAACCTTCGTCTTCTTTGACGGATGCCATCATTCTATGGCCCTTCAGTAAATAAAGTATGGAGAAGCTCCTCCCAAGTTCAGGTCAGAGACAACTTCTTGATTGTCCACAGTCGCCTGAGAGCACGGAGCTGGGAAGCCCCAACCCACATGTGCACGAAGGCACACGCAGTCCAACTCACCGTTGGAAGCCGGGTCTTCCACCCCCACACACCCGCGCTGCCAGCTCCCCATTCCTTCCTCTTTCACAAACTCCACCGTCTACCCACAGCGATCCCACACAGCGGCAGCGGCAGCTGGAAGGGAATTTGGAAGGCAGGCAAAGGATGGAGATGGCTAGGGCATGAGGGGCATGACTTTCCAATGCTGACGGAATGTCCTCACCCCCTTCTCATCCTTGCCTAAGGCTTCTTCACGCTGCCTAAAAGGAAAGTCACAGATGTAAATCTGCTGTTCAGTGGACCTGTCTCCAGGTCCCAGCCAGACTCCCCGGAAGGACCGTGCGTGATAAGAGATGTACGGTCTGAGGAAGTAAATGACAGGCAAGTGGACCCAAGAAACAGTGCTTAAAACACATCATCTACTGGGGCATGAGAGAAACTGGTACAGGGTGACCCTAAAAATTCTCTGCCTTCTCCAAGCAAGGCGAAACTTCCAAGAGTGTTTTTTTATTAGTACAACCAACTGTTACTATTGCCATTTTTATCATGTAGCATCTATTTTTTTACCACTTACCAGGCCAGGCACTGATCTATGTTCTCTACAATAATTTTCTTTAATCCTTACAACAACCCTAAGAGGTAAATAGTACACGGAGCCCATTTATCAGATGGAGAAACTGAAACGAGCAGCTTGTCCAATCACCCAGATATCATGAGATACAGCCGAGACTCTCAGCACTAGGCTAACCCATTTTTCCAACCTCTGCCTAATAAAACAGGTATAGGAGTTACGTCCAAGAAAAAAAACTGCTTCCACGCGTCCTTTGAAAACTAAATCTGCCAAACCAACCAGCTACCATGATCATCGACGTCCTCGGCTGTGGCGGCAGAGCCAGGGCGAGACAGACCAGGGAGGGTGGAAAACTGGCTGCTTAGGGGAAACTCCCCAACCACGATGCTGCCTGGAGCAGGGCCAGCCGATCTGCTCTCATAAAATAGCCAAGCTCCAGCCCTTCCAGGGCTGTTCACCTGCTGTTCACCTGGTCTCACTTTTGGCTTAGCTCTCAAACACAGAAACACGGCAGAAGAAGGCCCCTGAAGGCACCAAGACACTCTCCCAAAGCGGAAAAGAAAACCGCAAGCAAGTGTCTGGGAAGACAGGAGGGAGGAAGGAAGGGAGAGAGAAAGGGAGGGAGGGAGGGAGGGAGGGGGGCAAAGTGGGTCTTTATTTTTAGCAAATTATACAGAAAAGACACATGAAACGTGGTCCAACAGACTTCACCTGCAGCATGGTAAGCCCTTTAGAATCAAATTGGCTCCCTTTTCTTGGAAGGGTGACCATGACCCCTGTCAATGTCAAGCTCACCGGGGGGACTTCCAGGTAATGAGACTTTTGGTGCTGGTGTCTCTCGGGAAACTTGGGTTAAGCAACTCCATATATCCCTGCAATAAAGATGGCAAGGATCCTGTCAGGACAGGATCCAGCCCTGGGCTCTCCAGGAAGCCGAGATCCCAGCTATCTTTCTAATCAGCCTCGATTCTTCCCAAACCTACAGGAATTCTGCAAACTCGGGGGAGCTCCCTCTCCCAAGAAGTAAGGGCATTACTGCAAGGTGAATGCCCCAAGCTCAGGCACTTTTCTGGCTCCTCCCTACTGCCTTCCACATACAGTGCGGTGCTCTGCTCCGGCAGGGTTTCCCTGTGGTTCATAATCACCAAAAATTGCCTGGAATTTTACTTCCACATTCTCATTCTCTCTCTCTCTCCCCCCCACCCCCCATCAAATCCACACAAAACCCAAATCATGACCATTTAGCTGAGCTTCCTTTAGCTGCTTAGCTCTATGCTGACCCGGAGTCACAGAAGAAAGACACAACCTGGTTCAAAATGTAGGCAAACCACAGGACAGGAAAATCAAAATCCAAAATCCATTAAGGGTATTTCCTGCCTTTAATGCC
>PVJD01017112.1:0-18576 GCA_004026545.1 Mormoops blainvillei
CTGTCACATTCCATTATCCCATTTGTTCAGTGAAAATAGAATCTGGGATTCGGGTCACATAGCAGGGCCTTTCGGGTGCCAAGGAATGTTTGAACTGAGAACATTTCTACAGAGTCAGAATGGATGGAAATATGGAATTTCCCTGGATGAAAATGTGAAGACTCATCCATTGATAAGACCTTTCAAGACATTAACAGAGAAGGTAAGGAACAGGCCTCAGGTAACGCCGAGTGGCCCTGGGAATTGTATCAGATTGTCAGAGCTCAGGGCACATGCGTTCTCCAGTTCCTTAGAGACTTTGAAGGACTCCGTAAACTCCTCGGGAGCTCCCCTTCGGGCACCAGCTCCGGGACGTTTCCGAGGGCCGGGCCCACGGTCTGTTCTGGGCCCCTGAGAGCCCCGCGGGGAAAGGAGCTCAGAGCGGCCCTTAAGGGCGGGGCTGGGATGCATGGGTGCTCCGCCCACAACTGAGCTAGAAGGGCTTCCGTTAGATCGTTGAGGTGGGGAAAAGGGTGAATTGCTGAAGAAAATTCAAAGAGAAATTTAAGTGCCCATCATGGAAGATAAAAGAAGTAGAGGAGAGAGTCCCCCAGGCCCCAGGGGCAGGTCCCTTGGGTTTATTCAATTAAGAAATATAGATCAACCCCACTCTGAATTCCTTTCCTGCAATTAGCAAAAGTCCTTCGTAAGCTCCGGGTCCGGTGTTACACATACAGGTGGGCACGGGTATTTTCGTGTGCATGTTGACCGTCGATAAAATTGTGGATAGCTCTAAAGAGAATTCTACATCTAAGAAATTCTGTACCCCAGGCTCGAAGGAGAGCTTTGTGTGGTTGCCTTTTGGCGAGTTCCCTCTTAAACAGTTACTAGAAAAAGAGAAGTCGCTCTCTGTTCTCGCTCCTCTTTATCCACAAACTGTGGGTAATGTCTGCTTCATTCCCTCTGCAGGCAGGAGACTGCAGGGTCTTCCATTTAAAAGCATCGGGAAGACTGACTGCGCATCTCGGGTGGGATGCTGCAGAAGGGACTCGGGCCTAGTGGGAGGAGACTGGAACCCGTTAGCACCCCCTCCAGTGTGGGAGCCAACATCCACAGGCAGACCGACCTGTCAGAGAGCCGAGGCGTGCTCTGCAAAGCTCTTCTGCTTGGGTTTTCCTCCAGGAGAAGGAAATCTATCGCTGGCCAGCCAGGGAGTCCCTGAAGACCATGCTGGCTGTGGGCTGGACTGTGGAGAGGACCAAAGAAGGAGATGCCCTAGTTCAACAACGGGAAAATGAAAAGCTTCGAAGCATGTCCCAGGCCAGCCAGGTATGACAGAGGCCAACGCTGGGCCAGTCTAAACCACGGAGAGGCTGGGAAAGCTCTCCCCGGGGTCTCAGAGGCCAGGACCACCAACCGTGAGCCTGGGGACCTCTTGGGATGGATACATCTTTGGTGGTGGGTGTGGGGGTACTGGTAAGAATAAGGAAAATGAGGGCTGCCCCGGTGATTCTGCCTTTGCTTTCCTAGGGCAACAGCTACAGCCCTGCTCCCCTGGACCTCTCCAACGTGGTCCTCTCCAGAGAGCTGCAGGTCAGTGTGCACAGCTCCAGGGCAGGACTGCTTGCTCTCTAAACCCCCTCAAGTGCGGAATATACTACCCTCCAAAGAGGCTGTTTGTTTCTTTAAAAAAAAAAAAAAGATCGAGGAGAAGGGAAAGAGTGCCTAGAACATATCACCACTAAAATATAAAAATTGAAAAGGGCCCCATTGGGCCGAGGCCACAGGGAAGGTCTCAGCAGAATTAACCAATCCTCTGAGAAAGTGAGGTTTTGTACTTCTCCCAGGGACGTCGTAACTGGTAATCAGTCAATAAAAGGAAGAACAAACAAATTACTGTATCAAAACCCAAAATATCAAAACCCAAAACAGAACGAGTAACAGCTAGGAGAAAATCTGTGAAAAGACGCCTGGGTGGGGGCTGCTTTCCCGTTCCCGGTATGTCCCCCCAGCCGTAAGACACTTGCATGTCCTAGTGGATGCACTCGAGCACCCCGATGGTGCAGACAAGCCATCATTGTAGAATTTAGGGACACACAGCCAAGAGGATGAAACCAAGAGCGTTCAGCAGCCTCCCCACTCAGCCCCTCCGGCTCGCACTGGTGTTCGCAAGAGGCCCCCGCCAGGGCCAGTTCCTCCTCGTGGAGCCCATCAGACCAACCCTTTTGGCTGTAGAGAAAGTGTCTCTCCAAAGGACACCATTCCAGGCCACTGCTTTATGTGCCTTACAAAGATCAATTCTATCTGAGAAATCTTATTTGCAGTCCTTGTCCCCAAGACGTGACTTTTTTTAGCTTGCTAAGCTAAAGGCTTTCAGGGGTTCTAGACCTTTCCTTCACCCCCACTTCCAGCTCCCTAATCTCAGGTCAGGAGTAAGATACTGAGCGCCAGTGATAAATGGAGAGCCGCCCGAATGCACTTCCAGATGGAAATGTGCGCTGCGCGTGAATGTATCAAACTGCCATGATCATTAAGTTACAAGGGAAGGGCAGAATCCGAAATTGTTTTCCGTTCGTACAGGAAGGTATAAAACTAATGAGGTGCATAAGCACAGACTAATTCATAATGATGGGAGACACTCAGCCACATCCCTCGTGGTTAACATTTGGTGAAGCTTTGATCCCCAGGCTGCCTGAAAGAGCCTGGCAGATGTGAGCCCATTGTTCTTGCTCTCTCTCCCACGGCCCTCTCCCTGGGGGACACAGGGAATGGTGGAGGTCATAGCTGAGAACTACCACAACATCTGGGCCAAGAAGAAGAAGCTGGAGCTGGAGAGCAAAGGTAAGCCTGGTTCACGGCATCCCTCCGGAAGCAGGGCGGGGCGGGGAGGGCAGCAGGTGTGTTTTCCCAGAATTGCAAAGGAAGAGCCAAGTGTGTTGTCAACTCTCACTTTACTGACCCCAGGTGGTGGCAGTCACCCTCTTTTGGTACCATATGACACCTTGACCGCCAAGGAGAAGTTTAGGGACCGAGAGAAGGCACAGGACCTGTTTAAATTCCTCCAAGTGAATGGCATCATGGTTTCTAGGTAAGTCATCTTCCAGGTGACGTCCATGTGGCTGGGCGGGCTTGTAGGTGTCGTTTCTTACTCTCTAGGGGTTTAACCGCCTGCCTACAAAATGGATCAGAGCAAGGATAGCAGGTGAGTCTTTTGAAATGAGAAAAGTTTTATTTTGCAGGAGGAAGCCCTCTTTTCTGACATAAACAGAACCAGTAAATATCAATTTAAAAAATCCATTACAGCACAATATAAATGAACAAAAAAACCCCCAGAAACAGACTCATACCTACAGAGAACAGACTAAGGTAGCCAGAGGGGAGGAAGGTTAGAGGACTGGGTGAAAGAGGTGAGGGGATTGAGGAGTACAGATAAGTGGTTACAAAACAGTCACGGGGGTGTAAAGTACAGCACAGAGAATACAGTCAATAATATTGTAATAACTATGTATGGTGCCAGGTGGGTACTGGAGATATCGGGGGGAACACTTTGTTAAGTATGTGCTTTGTCTAACCGCTATGCTGTGCACCTGAAACTCATACAAAATAATATTGAATGTAAACTGTACTTGAAAAAAATTAGTAAAAAATCAACAAGAGCAAAGAGTTAAGGCAAATTATACATACATACCTTAAACGTTTAATTTTAACTTAAAGCATGTAAACATGCATTTATTCACCAGTCTTGTGCTACAGACCAAGGCCTTTTTTTGTATGTTGTCCTATCAATTGGAATTACAAACTACATCCATAATGCATCCTCGAAGCTTCGCAACCATGGCTTTATAAAGAACAGTGGGAATTAAGGCGCATACAAAGCCGTGTAAGCGCAATAATTCTTCTAGATTTTTTTTTCAATTTCCTCCCCTGTCTTTTATAGTTTTCTCACCTATACCTACTTCAGAAGCTATGTGCACGGAAATTTGCTGTTGCAGGTCTTTGCAAAATATACGACTTAGTTCTTATAGAATCAGCAGTTCTCTTGATACCTTAATTTTGTTGTTTTATATGATATTTCATTAAGATGCATAATAACAATAGTAAGCCTCACTGACATAAACAGTCTCGGAACAAGGAAACTGATTCTTATGGAGATGCAGTTGCACTGGGGACATTGAATGAGTCCTAATTTCCTAAGAGGTTTTATCTCAAACTTGTATTTGTCAGAATTATCTAAGTGAATGTTTTATGTGAGAATGGTCTTGGCTGCTTAAGACTTAAAAGTAGAACCTGTCTTTTCCCTGGTCAAATGCAGGCCTGCGGGCTGTGCTAGGTAGGGCCCTGCATGCTGGGTCCTTTGTGGAAAGAAAAACAAGCTAGTGTTTTTATTCTGATATAGCCATTCCTCCTAAAATAAATGTTTGCTGAGCCAACTGCTCTTTCTTTCGGTTTCCTACAGAATTTTTGCCACTGAATAGCAGAAACCCAAATAAAAATTTCTACAGATATTTCTATTGTATATCATATGGAAAAATAGCAGAACTTATTTGCCACATCGTCAAGGAGGAAAGGTCAGACAGTGGGAGACAGCCTCCGGGGAAGCATTTGAGAAAGACTCCCATCGTCATTTAAACTCTGTTCTTATCACCAAGACGAATGCGTACTGTGATTTGCTCATAAATAACTAGCTCACAGAAGTGAAAATTTCCCCTTTACTATAACTAAAAAGAAAATCGAGGAAATAGGAGGGAAAAGGAGAAAGAGAATTGAGTTTAGCAAGCGTGTCCTAAGGGCCATTTACCATCTGCCAGAGCCTGTGGTGGGCGCTTGGATATACAGGCAAGGAAGCAAGACCCTGGTCACCAAGGAGAACTCCCACTTTCCCGCTACCCACCCGCCTCTGACCTACTCCATGCTCAGCTCCCCCATCACTCAGTGACAGCCCATTCTTCCCCGTGCCCAAGCCAAAACCTTGGCTCTTTTCCTCTGAACCTACGTCTAATCCTTCAGGAAATTCTGATGGTTCTACCTTTAAGATAACTAGAATCTCACCACTTCTCACCGCCTCCATGCTGTCACCGTGATTGCTGAAAGAGCCTCCTACCTTGGGCCCCCTGTTTCAACCCTTGTCCCCACAGTCCACTCCAAACCTAGTAACTAGAGCAGTTCTGTTACAGCGGAAGTCATACCGTGTCATTCCTCTATGCAAACCTTGCAGCAGCTTCCCATCTCAGAGCAAAAGCAAAATTCGAAGGATGGCGCCCAGGGCCCTTGCGATTTACTCCACTGCCCTCCCCACTACCCTCCCGACTGCCTGCTCACGCCCATACCATGCACACTGGCCTCTGCTGCGGTCCTTCAGCTCAGCATGCGTGTTCCCGCGTCAGGACCTTTGCGTTTCCACTCCCTGTGCCTGGAAAGCTCTTTCCCCAGACGTCCATCGCTCATTCCCTCCCCTCCCTCAAGCCTTTACTCCAAATCCTCCTTCCACTGACAGCAGCACCAGTTATTCTATTTAACACGGTAGTCTGCTCTCTCCCACTTCAGTCGCACTTGGACCTCTTCATCCTGCTTTAGTTTTCCTTTTTTCCACAATACTTACTAACGTCTATCATTCCATATCATATATCTTGTTTTAAATATTGTTTGTGCCTGTCTCTAGCTAGCACGTAAGTTCCGTGAGGGCAGGGATTCTTGCTTGCATCTCTGATTTATCCCCAGCTCCATATTTGTCAAATACATGATGAAGGTCTGTCCGAAAAACCTTTCCAGAATTATTGTAGTACAGGTGCACGCTCAGCAAGGTGGGTTCCACGCGCGAAGGGAAGTCAAATGAGCTGGGTCGCTGAGCCAGAATAACGGTTCACACTTGGCAAATGAAGTCCGCGTAGGTAGGACTGTTGATGCACCAAAGTCACAAAGTCATGTCTGTTGCTTCCTGGGGTTTACTTGTTTCCAACCTAGAGGTGTGAAGGGTATGGAGTTGGATGCCTCCTCCATGGAAAAGAGGTTTGCCTATAAATTTTTGAAGAAGATCCTGAAATATGTTGATTCTGCTCAAGAGTTTATTGCCCACTTGGGTAAGTATCATTGCAAAGTATCACAAATGCGTATGCTTCTCATAATACTTCATAATATCAAAGAATTTTGTATTTCTTTATCAGGGAATGAGGCCTTCATACTGTAGCTGTTCATGATTTATTTAGGTACATGGTTCCAGGGAGAACATCCTCCGGGGTTCCCCCACCACCACCCCCCCTCCCCCAGACACACTCGGAAACTCAGTTTCATCCTTGGTTTCCCTACTGGGCTTGATTGAACCATTTGTCATTTTTCATACAACTTGTCCTATTTTAACTGTCCCTTTGTTTTGCTTTGAGACTATGGGCATATAACTCACCTTCCCTGAAGCTCCTTTCTCATCAGTTAGGAGGAGAAAAGAAAAAAAGTTTAATTTTTTAAAAAAGTGGAGAAAAGGGTAACGAAACAGCTTAGAGAATTGACACAAAGATAAGTAATGAGCCCAACTATAAAGTACTGTGTAAAATACAAGAGACTTTGTAAAATCAAATGGTCTTTTCCTGGCCTTTAGAAGAGCTGCTCTGTTTCTAAAATGCTGTGATTATTTGGTTTTTGTTGTTTAGCTCTGACTAACTGGCCAACTTTGTGTTACTTGTGTCCTTGTAGAAGCCCTTGTCAGCAGTGGGAAAACTGAAAGGTCTCCCCATGACCAGGAGATCAAATTCTTTGCCAAAGTAAGTGACACTCTGTACTTCACCAAATTACTTTCTTCTTAGGATCCATACAGTTTAGGGTACAAGTTAAGACCCAACAAAGATATCCAGAACTCGAATGGCTTCAATGAGACACATGTATTTCTCTTCTGTGGAACATTCTCAAGGCGGGGGGCGGTCCAAGGAGGCAGCCTGCTCTCCTCCAGGTCATCACCCAGGGTTCCAGGTTTCTCCCTGGTGCTCCACCATCTCCTACGGTGTGGTCTGTGTCCATCTGTGTGGTCCAGACAGGCTCACCTGTACCACATCTGTGGGAAAGGGGGAAGGGAGAGGGGAGGGCAAACTCCTGCGTTTTTGAAGTTCTGTCCCAGTGGCTAGAACATAGTCATTCTCGCGTCACCTAGCTACAAGGAAGGCTAGATATTGCATTCTCTAGTTTGTGCCCAGCTGAAACACAGGCATTTCCATTGCTAAGAGGAGGAAGGGGAGAATGAACGTAGGTGCCGGTGAACAGTCTCTGCCATACAGCCCTACTCAGAGGACTGATTGCACAGGTGGCCCTGGGGCAGCCATGCTCAGAGACGCAGTGACAGAATGTGTGAGGCTAGCATTGCTAGCCTGGGCTCAGGTGCCCGAGAAGCCACATCTCAGTGCAGGAGTCCCACAGGACTCCCCTGAGAATGGTGACTCAGGTCTGTACTCATATTTCTTTGGGCCCTGAGTTGGTGGCCCTGTCCTTTCCCGTATCCCCATGACTTCTGATTTCAGGCATCAAAGAGGAGCATCACTGGGTAGAGTTTCCAGGAAATGTCAGGACCAGTGTTCAGAGGGTGTTGCTCACTGAGAATGCACTTTTTCAAAGGAACCACAGGGAGGGTTTTGGCTGGCTTCCTGGAAGTTAATTTCTGGTGGATTTTCCAGGTTCTCCTCCCACTGGTTGACCAGTACTTCACCAACCACTGCCTCTACTTCCTGTCATCCCCCCTGAAGCCCCTCAGCAGTGGCGGGTATGCGTCCCATAAGGAGAAAGAGATGGTGGCCGGGTGAGTCTGCAAAGGAAAGAGAAGGTTGTGGCGCTGATGTGCACTACAAAAAACTCCAGCTTCCTGGAGGCTAAATGAGTCTTTTGGAGAAATGAACTGTAGCCTGATGATTGGTGGCTTAGAGGTTGTGGTTATCATCTTGGTTTTGAAAGTAAGTTTATTCATACTTTTATCTGTGTGTTATTATCCTGGCAACCAAGAAAAGTGCACTGCTCGGGGGTTTCAGTAGGACTGGGGAAAATTTGTTTATCAGGTCAACTTCTGTGCTGAAATAACATTCAGAAAAAGGTGCAGGTAATTCTGAAGCTTAGGAAAAGCAAACACGCAACAATGAAAAACAGGTGAACACTCTTTTCAATCCCATTCTTACCAGCTTTTTAAGGTTAAAATTTAAAAACAGAATCAGATCTTACCAGTTCTGGTGTGGACGATCTGAGATTCGAAATCTAGAGCGACATAATTCAAGTTAGATGGTGAATAAGAAAGAAATTTTCATCCAAACCACCAGCCCCCTTTGCGTTTCACTGGGCACGATAGGCGAGCTCCTCGGCGGAGATAAGAACAAATGGGGCTGCCTTGCGATCGGGCTGAGAGATGGACTCCGCCGCGCCTCAGCGTCTCTCTGGGTTCGATTTACGGATGATGAGGAAGGGGTTCAACTTCTAAACAGCAAAGAGCTTGGGATTGTAACAAAAGCAGGTTATCAGCTCCTCCGCTAGCAGCCGCTGGTGGTGAACAGTGGACGTAATGCTTAATAAGGGCCCAACTATCAGGTGTCACCTTCTTTGGGAAGATACTCAACATTAGGATTTAGCTAACATGTACTGAACATAGCATGGCTCAGCGGCGAGCTTGGTTTTTCGTATGTAGAGGCTGTGGCCCACTCGGGCATCCTTACCATGGTGCTCTAAGCTCTAAGACAACTGTGTGTGATGATCTCCACTTGGCAGGCGAGGAAACGGGCGTGGCCAGGTGGACTACAGAGGCTACAGCGTCCCAGGGAGTAAATTAAGGCAAAAATGAAAGTCCGGTCCTGTCTATCCAGACCGAGTGCCATTTTCCCTGCATGATCATTACTTAACCTCATTTGTTCAGAAAGGAGAAAACTATGCTGTCAAAATGAGATCCACTTGGAATCGGTTACTGACTGATGATTTCCTAAATATTTTCAGGATGTATCAGTGCATTTCATAAAAATTTAGGGAATCGGGGGGCAAAGTGAGATACTCAGATAATCCAACAGAGGGCAGGTGTGTCTGTCTTCTTCACCAATTTTTTTTTTTTTTTAGATTATTAATTCATGGAAATGTAACATTTGTTCAGCCAGGCACCATTTGTCACAGCTGAAATGCAACCTGGAGCTGATCAGCCTTGCAAATAGCTTTCGGATCCAGCAGTGGCTGGCTGCCCTCCACGGCGGCAGTGGTGTCTGCGCCGAACGCGTTCTCATTTCCACACCCCTCTGGTTTGCAGCCTTCACCCTCGCCCCACCTCTTCTACATCAGACGCGGTTCGCCAGGGCTTTCCAGACTCTCTCTCCTGGGGTCCCTTTAATTCATCACTTTCAAAATATGAGAGGTCTCTAAGGACAATGCCTCTGCTTAAGTCGTGGGCACCCTAGGGGACAAGAAGGAGCCCGTGGAAATTTCCCTGGCCGTGGCATGTCTGAGAAAGCGCATCTGACAGCAGGGGGAACCGTGTTAGCATTAGGATCAAACAACAGAACCATCTGCTTTAGCTGGGAAGATGTTCTTTTGTATTTATACAGAGCATGCGTTTATTTCACCGGAAATAAGTGAGTTTATCAGCCCTAATTCTAAAAACCAGGGGTAGTCTGAATACTCTCTGCTTACAGATGAGAAAACTAATGAGCACACAGAGCCATGAAGTGGCTTCATGGGCAGCCCGGTGAGTCAGGGCAGAGGCACGGAATTCACATTCCTCCAGGCTGTCCCCTCCCCCAACTCCATGAGTTATCAGATACATAGCCCGGGGGAAAACAAACACCGTGGGAAGAGGGAAACAGAAGCGGTCCATACCTAATTTCACACTAGCTGGCCGCCAAATTTCTATTAACTTATTCTGAATTCTCTTAAGCTCCAGGCCAGGGGTTCCAACTGACATCCACAGCAAAAACAAAACAAAACAAAATGAACAAACAAACAAAAAAAACCAAACAAATGACTGAACCAGGAGGGACTTGGGCCATCATTTCTAGGAGACAGCCCAGAAAGGCCCGGGGTATTCATGGAAAACTCAGTGTTCATCCCCACCAATACTCGGGATATATTTGTCTCCACACGAACTGTCCTCTGAAAGACTTCTGCCCTGCGTAGGGCACGAGGCCCCTGACAAGCTACGAAGGAGAGATTGGGAAGGAATTCAGCTCAGGCCGACCTTGGAGTCTCATGGGCTGTAGCAAGTGTTGTTAGTCAACCTTCCCTCTTTCTGTTCCACCAGGAAGGGCGGCTTTCTCAAGGGGTTGCCAGGCTCTTGTCTAGCTGTGCTAGGGTCGGATAATATCAGAGTTCGGGGGAGTCTCCTCCCAAGAACACGGACAACACAGGTGAAACGGCAGCCTGGGGCCCCTGGACCGAATCCATCGGTAGCATGTCCAGAAACATTTATTGTAGTAGACGGGCTCGTTCCTAACTACACAAGGCCCTCTATTAGGCACCATGGAAAGGGAAGCAGTAAGACACAGTTGGACCTCCAGGGGCTTCCAGGGCAGAAAATACGGGCGGAAAGCACCAAAGCATAGCTGATGGGCTTTCCTGGCCTCCAAGGACCCAGCTCGGACAGCACGCTGGTCAGGCCCGTCGGGGAATGGGGCATCACAAAGAAAAGCAGTTTCTTACATTTGTGGCCCAACACAGGATTGCGCATCCCTGAACCATTAACTTTCTTCCAGCCCCCACCTTCTTGCCCATCTCCCAGCAAAGCCTCTTACCCTAGTGAAGGCTGCAAAACAGTTTCCCATCCACGGCAACCGTGGAAAAATTACACTTCTTCCCAGAACCCCCATTTATTCCTGCATGTCACACGAATGAACATTTCAGTGCACAGTACTCTATCGTAAGGGACGGTTTTGCAACAACTAGCTCACTGCAAAATACTGTAACTATTCCAGAAGGATTGTTTTCTGTAAGGCGGGAGCTGCCGGTGAGGTACCTTGCATGACTCTCCAGCAAGACTGCGAGAGCCACGTGTTTTCCTAGTGTGGTCCAGAGGCTCGTTTGAGCAGAACACAGTGCATCGTCCCAGAGTGCCATTTAGCGCTCTCTGTTTTACAGTGCGGGGGCCGGGGGAGGTACAAATCATGCTTGAATCTGTCTGCCCCTCCGACTCACGCTCTTTTCTGCTTCAGCTTGTTCTGCAAACTTGCTGCTCTTGTTCGGCACCGGATTTCCCTCTTCGGTGAGTGAAAGAGGCCTCGCCAAAGGCTGCGCTCCTCCCTGCGGTTATCCTGAACTCGCAGTTTGCCTTTTTGTGTGTGTCTCCCACGGAACACCTGAGCCTGAGGACTAAGGTGTCACCTAAATTTGCCATAGAAAATTGGCCTGAAGTGTGATAAATGACCTCTCTATCCCTTTAACAGCTCCGATTTTCCACACCAGTGAATGTTTTAAGCTCTGCCTGCAACATCCATCATAAAGCGCATGTGTCAGACCAGAGATAAATGCGCAGTCCCCGAACACAGACCTGGCATGCTATGTATCTGTGTATCGGTGGTTAATAATGCTGGGCTGTGGTTTGTGCATATCGTGTTTGAAAGTCTGAATGGTTCAGGGAGTCACAGGCGATACTTTTGATTCTAGGGAGCGATTCTACTACAATGGTGAGCTGTCTTCACATCTTAGCTCAGACACTTGACACGAGGTAAGTCTGCCCAGTTTTTCCCAATAGTTCCTCAAGACCCTCCTCTCTCCCTTGTGATTGTCCTGGAGAGAGAGGGAGACAGGGAAAAGGTGGATCTTACCTTGACATTAGCACTCCTCTGCTTCCCAATTCACGTGATGGAGGGCCGCTGCTAGGACAAATGCCAAGGGCTAAAAACTGAGCATTTGATCCTTCTTGTCGTCTCTTACTGAGAAGTTCACCTCCCGAAGCTAAAATGTATAATGTGACAAAGTGGCACTTTGTGCCGCACTCTCCACGAAAAAAGCAAGAGCTGCCTGATGGGTGGAGAGGCCTAAGCCTCCCAGGGGAGGGGAACTGTGGCACTCTGAAGTGGCCCAGGGAGGACATGCAGGCAGATGTGATTACCAAAGAGCCAAAGACAGAGTGTGAGGCCAAGGCCTGAGGTCTGGTAGGAAAGATGGCATGGCTGAACAGGAAGGGAAGTGTGTGTGTGTGTGTAACCCCTCTCTTCCCTTTCTCCAAGTGAGGACATCGCTGCAAGCTGATAGAAATCTAAGCTCCAGTTGACTTATTCCTTTGTTCTCTCTTGCTAAATGGTCCTGCATCACAGGAGAGCTAATATTACTCTCTAAGCCTTATAAAAGTTGCTTATCTCATGGTGAGCTGCAAGAAAAACTCCCCTCACCCTCCTTTTAATTAGATATTTGAGGATGTAGCCAATCATGACATGATACACATAGCCGGTGACCAATATCAGTTTCATTCTAAATCATCCTCTATGTTTCCTGAGGAGCCGAACACATTCCCTCAGACTGAGCACACCACCCCCTTGCTAGCCCCCTTTGGGACTGTGTGGTCCAGGTTTCTCCTGGATACTACTACTCCCTCCATTTCTCCTGACACATGTCGTCAGGTGGCTGGAGTGTCAAATGTCTACCCAGCTTGCACTGCAAGTCACCAGTTTCAAGAAGAGCATTGGCCAAAGGTTCGGATTATGCGTCTAGCTTTGAACACTGTCTGCTTACAGGACTGTCATGAAGTCAGGCTCAGAGCTGGTGAAGGCCGGGTTACGAGCCTTCTTTGAAAACGCTGCGGAAGACTTAGAGAAGACTTCGGAGAACCTGAAGCTCGGGAAGTTTACCCATTCCAGAACGCAGATTAAAGGCGTCTCTCAGAATATTAACTACACCACAGTGGCGCTGCTCCCCATCCTGACGTCCATCTTTGAGCACGTCGCTCAGCATCAGTTTGGGGTGGATTTACTCTGTGAGTCTGACTGCTGTGTGGCACGCCCTCGTGTGCACGTGGCCACAGATGGGACGTGTGCGGCTCGGACGCCGAGGCTGACGTTGAGGGAGGGGTAGAGAGATCATCATTCCACGTGTTTTCCTTCTTAGCTTTAAAAATCAAGTCGTAGATCCTGGGATAGGAAGAAATCCCCAAATTTGAGTATGTACTGTTCATCTTTCCCCGCTTTTATTCAGGACTAGAATTTTTCACTCACGGGTTTAGCTCCCAGCTTTTGTGCTCCTGCTTAATTTGAACAGGTTTTCTGAGTAATCCAGCAGAAGATACAGGTTTGCTTCCAGGGTTTTTCAGACACCAATCTTCCTGTTAAGAAGCCCTACTTTATTCACTAAATACCAGGAGCAAAGGAAAGCTGCTCAGATTCCCGTATCGGAGCCTTTGGAAGAGCACAGTGGGTTGTTTTTATTTTAGCTTGCACTTGCTACCATGTACAGACCCCTTGTGCAAATATTCTGCCACCACACTTCAGTCGCACACTTTAAATTTTGGCACATGATATAATTTAATGTAACCAGTTGTCAGTCGCTAAAGCTGTGTCTTCCATATCCCTGAACAGCTAAAAATCAGTCATTCCCATGCGGTTAGGGGGACTGGTGGGGAAACATCTAAACTCATTGTTTTGTGTCATGGAAATAACGCACCTCCTTGTTAAATAAAAAATTAAACTAGCTCTTATTGTGCTAAATTAGTCCCAGCCTTGTTACGAGTTCCAGACATTAACAAGGGTGTGTCGCCTGCAGGTATACTTCGTGAGTTCCTAAGTGGAACAGGCCCTTTTTTAAGGACATACGGCAAAATCATGATCTGATTGAATGGCCTTTTGAAAAATTTCCCTCAGAAAACTTGGCACAGGGGACCATGAGGAATTTTGCTCTATTTGCTAGATCTCTGAAGAGGTAGGGACATTGTACACATCTTCCTAGGACACGAACAAAGGCTCGTTTGAACTTCAGATTTCTCGCATTCTTCTTGAAAAGCAAGGAAATATTCCTCTGGATAACATTTGACTGAAGCATCTCCCTCTAGTGGAAAAAAAAAAGTCTCCTGTAGAAGGACTCATCGGTCAAACGATTCCCGTGCTCCTCCTCATAAGACCCAGAGGAACTGGGGTTGCCCAGAGCAGGGTGTTTTCCTCTCAGGGTTTTCTCTCGCAGTTCAGTAGCCAGCACCCGAGTCGAAAGGGGCTGCGTTGCAGGGGAGGGGAGGAGAAGTAGAGAGAGAAGGATCTCTTGGGCTCTTGGTGATGCCAATGCATTTTTTCTGTCGGTAGACCCTTTCCACGTGCTAGAGGTGGCGGGCCGTGACTGCTGCACGGTAATGATCGCACTCTTCTGTTCTTTTCAGTGGGCGATGTGCAGATTTCATGCTACCATATACTGTGCAGCCTCTACTCTCTTGGGACGGGAAGGAACATCTATGTTGAAAGGTAATTAATTAGTGAACAGAAGAGGCCAACACATTCAGGCTCAAGAAGATGTTAACATCTTTTCAATGCCGCAAAATCAAAGTGCTCACTGGAATGGGATGGCGATTTTGAATCTAGGTTATGAAACGATTGTGGCCATACTAAGAAGTGTACTTATGCTATTAATAAGACTTATGGCTTTTGTGGAGATAGCTGGTGAATGTGTGTGGCTGGAGGAGCAGTACAGCCAAGCTAAAAAATCTTGTGCGAGCGACCAAAAAACGTCAAAGAAATACCCATTTTTTTGTAATCACAGCTCCCCAACAGCTTCCAGAGTTCCTGGGGTTAAAGCTTGCTGAGAAGCTCAAGGGACATGAAGCAGTTGCGTTAGTGTTTAATGAGTTTCTGTGTGACACAGCCCCGGACCTTGACCATTCTCAGCTGTCGGATTAGCTATAGTTTTAAACAAGACCACGCTTGGGTAGCAGAAATGCTATTCAATAATCTTGAATGTGAGCAAACTGTTTTTCATAGGTGCTTTGGTTTCAGCTTTGCTCTCTAATCTGCCTGGAACCACAGGTGCCCTTTGTGACCCCTGCTTTTCACCATCAAATGCCAGCATCGTGTTCTGTTTAAATGTATGGGGCTGATCAGAAGGATAAACACAGTGTTAGCCAAACTCTGGACTTAGTCTTATCCTCAAAAGACATTTTTTTTCTCCCCCCCACCTTTTCAAATGAGGAAACTGGAAGGAATTCGATCTATTGCTTTAAGCAACATTTAAGATGTTGCCTAAAATTGCTTATTCTAAACATTCCTCGGTACTATGCCCCTCGCACCACCCCAGTTTACAATGCCTTTGTCAAACAGACCAATTTAAATCCTTGTTTCACCTCAAAACTTACATAAATTCTAAATGCAATTTTTCAAAAAAGCAAAAAAAAAAAAGGACTAGTTCCTGGAAGAACTAAAGAACTAATGACTGGAAATCATGTACTAGCAACAAAAAAGTATTGAAGAAATGTCTGTATCTTCATCATCACAGCGTCCAAATAGTTTCTAGAGTTCAAGAAACTAATGACTACTTTATTTTGATTATGACTTTCATTTCTTTTTTTATCTTTTTGGCATATTTTATTGATTTAGCTATTATAGTTTTCCTATTTTTTGCTCCCCTTTATCCCGTCCACCCTGCACCCCATCCCATCATCCCCCCACCTCTTAGTGCATGTCTATGGGATGTACATACCAGTTCTTTGGCTTCTCAATTTCCTATACTATTCTTAGCCTCCCCTGTCTTTCTTTTTTTTTGGGGGGTGGGTAACATTCTCCTGCCATGACTTTCCCCAGCCCCACCCATCCCTACCCCCCACCCTCAATCCTTCCCCCATTTGGCTTTGTCGATGGGTCCTTTCTGCATGTTCCTTCATGACCCTTCCCCTCCTTTTCCTGTTATCCACCCCCTCCTCCCCTCTGGTTAGTGTCAGTTTGTTTTTTATTTCAGTATTGCTGGTTATATTTTGCTTGCTTGTTTATTTTGTTGATTAGGTTCCATTTATAGGTGGGGTCATAGGGTATCTGTCTTTCACTACCTGGCTCATTTCACTTAGCATAATGCTCTCCAGTTCCATCCATGCCGTTGCGAAGGGTAGTAGCTCTTTCTTTCTTTCTGCTGCATAGTATTCCATTATGTAAATGTACCATAGTTTTTTGATCTACTCATTTACCATTGGGCACTTAGGTTGCTTCCAATTCTTGGCTATTATAAACTGTGCTGCTCTGAATATTGAGGTGCCTAGGTTCTTTTGAATTGGTGTTTCAGGATTCTTAGGGTATAATCCCAGCAGTGGTTCATTTCTTATAGTTGCACAGCTTTCTTTATTGCTTTACTTAAAATATGGTACTTTGCCATTTAGGATTTGGAACTGGGCAAACAAAAGTTTTAACCATACTTTATACCAAATCAACAATAGAATTATTTTTAAATTTTTTGTTTTATGGAAGCTCGTCAAGAATTTCTCATAGGTGAAGGTGTCTTTAATTCGTTTTTTTCATTAAACATTTGTGAATACTTTCTCAATGTCTTATTTTCTCAATTACTATGTAGATACATGCATCTATATGTATATGTGTTTCTTTGTACAGTTTTTCGAAAAGCTTATGCATTATTCTCTTGAAAAAAAGGTCAAGGAAAGATCAACTCCGAAATGTCAGACCGGAAAAAGATTGCTCTTCACATGGCTTTTTGTACTTTATTCATGTATTCATTCCAGTTTTATTACGTATTATGAATATTGGTGCTTGTGTTTTATACCCCAGGCGGGTAGAAGCCAAACGGGTAGAAACACTGAGATCAAGGCTGCTCCTGTTGTCCGATCGTTAATTATTTAAAATCCTAGGGCTGTCGTGCTGCCACTATTAATGACTTTTGTTTGCTTTCTTTTGTATTGTGAAAATAAGACATACTTTCGAGGTCTGTTTCTCCCTCCTTCCCCTGCCCTCCCTCGGCCCAGTGTTTCTGAGCGAACGTCACATGCCTTCCCGCGCCCCCTGAGGCTGCTTTTTATGGCCCCGCCCCGCCCCTGCTTTCTGCGCCTCTGCTGCCTGTTGTTTTCTCGCCTTGGCCTCCTCTGGAATGTACATGAAGGAACTTCCAAAATTGCGACGCCCCAGATGTGTGCCAGGCATAAGTGTTATTGCTGGGATGACTTTGTCCCCCGGCGTCCCTGGCCCTAGGTGTTTGGGAAACAAGGCCCCGGTCCATGGACGTAAAAACGGAGAGAGCGACTTAGGAAGGAACAAAGACTGAAATACAAATCGAACCCTCTTCAGTCTGTCACCGTTGACCAAGTACTACGTATGAAAAATACTGTACTAGGGCCAATAATAACCAAGGAGAGAAGAAAAAAGTGTTTCCACATCCAGGGATACACTCTTCAGGTAGATCCTTTGGTTGCCATGGAGCTGTTTGTGTAGCCCTGGCTCCGATTGGTCCACACCCACACTGCCCCCTGGGGGGCACTAATGACCAGAGAAGCACTATAACAACAGGCCTTCGCCCAGCTCAGTCTCTCTGGGGCCTAGAGGCCAAGGTCATTCACGCTGGTATTTCACAGCCAGGAGCATTAATTGGCTGACTTCTGAGCCTTACTTCTATAGAACTTTCGGAGAACTATTGTTTATATCCCTCTTGGCCAGTGGCTAATTAGCATCATTGTGTGCTCCAGACTAGAAAATCCTGTCACTGAGCTAGTAGATACTTGGGTTTCTCAGTAATTAGTATCAGGGAGGACAGGGACAGGCATGTCCCTCAAGTCAGTGCAGCACTGGAAAACTCTTTTGTCCCAAGGATTGCTTTTGTATTATTGCAGAAAGTGAAACTGGGAAAGACTCACACGGCACAGGGAGTAACGAAGGGAAAGTTTATTTACGCAGGCGGGTCCAGTGGAGTCCCCTCTCAAAGCCTGGGCCCAGAACAACAGCCCCGCACTCCTTTTACGCTGGGCCAAATGGGAAGGGTCTTGGGAGGCGTGGCACAGGTCTGAGAAGGGCCCTGGGAGGCGTGGCACAGGTCTGAGAAGGGTCCTGGGAGGCATGGTACAGGTTTGGCGCGAAGGGGCTTACAGAGACAGGAGAGAAGCATTTACAGCATTAGTCAGGGCAAATGGCGTCTCGTCTTTGGTATCTCAGCCTTGATTCCCTCTACAGTATGAGACTAACTTTTCTAGAAATCCACTTTCATGAGATCGTGACTTTAATTTTGGTTAGAGAAAGAGAAGAATAATGGGTCAATTTAGTACCAAGACAACACAGGGCCCTCTGCTTCCTAGGTTTGCGTCCCGCGGCCAACTAAAATTTGCTCTCAGATTCTCAGACTTGATTTTCCTTGTCTTCCCTGATTTTTGCCGAGGATTTTTTTTTTTTCCTTCAGTGCTCTCCCGTAGCATTTATGTCCCCATCACAATTTACCTCTTTATTTCCTCCTCCTCCAAAGGCAAGACCAAGGAGAAGAAATACTGTATTTCTCCTCATCGGCCACTGTGGTTGGTAAAAATGGTGAGACTATAGACTGAAAAAAACAAATAAGCAAACAGGAAACCTGTTGTAGATCCTATCTGATGTTGATAGGCCCTCACCTCCTCGAGGGTGTTGGTCATTCAGGCCTGAAGTTAAAACAGTGCCTCTCTTCTTACGCTTTTCCACGGCCTGGAGACTAGCAAAGCGGGGAAGTAATTGGGAAGAAAAGGTG